>CAUYOR010194799.1:0-20755 GCA_963573925.1 Callimico goeldii
CTGGGAAAATGTGGCACATATACACCATGGAATATTATGCAGCAATCAAAAATGATGAGGTCGTGTCCTTTGTAGGGACATGGATGAATCTGGAGAACATCATTCTCAGCAAACTGACACAAGAACAGAAAATGAAATACCGCATGTTCTCACTCATAGGCGGGTGATAAACAATGAGACCACATGGACACAGGGAGGGGACCCCACCACCCTGGGGTGTACCGGGGGGAATAGGGGAGGGACAGCGCGGGGGGGAGTTGGTGAGGGATAGCATGGGGAAAAATGCCAGATGTGGGTGAAGGGGAGGAAGGCAGCAAATCACACTGCCACGTGTGTACCTATGCAACTATCTTGCATGTTCTGCACATGTACCCCAAAATCTAAAATGCAATAAAAAAAAATTATCATGTGACTCAAGACCTTTACCTTTCTACATGCTTGCTCTTGTGGACAAGCTTCAGCTCACCTTCTGGAGATGAGAGACATGTGGAACAGAGTCAGAGCTTCTCAGCTACCTGGAGTGACCAACTGAGATCAGTCAACACTCAGCAGACTTCCACATGTGTGGTTGAGCCTAGCCAAGACCAGCAGAACCACCCAACTGAGCCCAGCCTAGGTCTTTGACTTGAAGACTTCTGAGTTAATTATTGCAGCAAAAGTAGCTGGCAACTAACTTTAGTGAGTATCTCAGATTTTGTCTGGTGCTATGCTTGGCCCCTGCACTAGTGTTAGCTTAAACTATCACTCTCATTGTCCATGTTTCACAAATAAGGAGACCCACAGAAGGTAGACAATTTTTCCAGATAACTGAACAGGCAATTCAAAAGATTTCAAACCCACCTCTGTCTGACTGCAAACCCATGACTTATATTTTTCTTACATGATTATTTTCTACTTTGCTTCCTTCTGTTTTGTAAAAATAATTATAAGAGCAAAATTATTTAAAAGCAAAAAGACTGAATTTCTAAGACCATTAGTATGTTTATGTATGTTCTGTGCATGACTGTAAGCTCCTAGCAACCTGATTCAGTAATCGTTAGTACCAATAACTTAGTAGGAGTGCACGAGAATATTTCAATCTGGGCAGAAAGTAGCCACAATTTTTGTGGCTTAATTGTGTTTTGATAATGTTGAATGTCAATTGGTCACATATACAAGCATGTGGTCCTATAATGAAAGAATTCCCAGATATTTCACATTTATACTACCCAAAGTATGGATAGATCTAGATTCAAATCCAGTTTCTGCCATTGAAGGGCTCTATGGTTCTGAGCAATCACTAAACCTTAGGTCTTGGATCAGCTCAGACTGAACTCTACATTAAAACATAAGTCAACCTCATAATTTATATGAAGTAGTCTAATTTTTACATATTGCAGGTAAGAAAACATTAAACTCTCATTCTAAATAGTGTGGATATACCCCATGCTATTGATTTCTTAGCACATGTCCCTCTAAGAGAACCCTGACTAATGCACCATACTAGCTGGAAAGTAAAAATATTTGGTAGGAGAAGGGGGGATACAGAATGACATAAAACTTTAATCTAGGCCATTAAGAATTTTTAGATCTGACATTTGCCTCAGAGTTTTTTGCCCATTCCTTCTGACCTGATGCTATAGCTTTGGATGCTCACTAACGAGATGTGAAATAAAGTTAGACATAGAGCCATGAGTCATCTGACAGAGAAAACACAAACCCACTCCAGAGAAACACACTTAACACAGTTCAGATAAAATTTCAAATAACATGGACTCATAACCAAGAAACTCTAAATAAATGCAGAAAGAGAAAATATCAGAAAGGAAATAATATAATTAGAGCCACAAAACAATAGATACCAGAATCATTGGCTGTAGAACATACAATAAGTACATACATTGAGATAAGAAAATAAAATAATGCTTTGAAAAACTGATAAAAGCCCAAGAAATAATCAAGAATTTCTCTAAAGTTTCCAAAAATTTAGCCAAATTCAATCTAAAATATATATAATATTAAGCATTAGAGATGCAATAGAAAGATTAAACATAAGACCCAGCTGAAAAGAGAATTAGTAAATAGGAAGATAGTTCTGAAGAAGTTATAGATCAAAATAAATAAGACACTGAATTGAGGGAAAAAACAAAAAAGGAAAAAAGATTAAGTGACATCATTGAGATTAAAATTGGAAAACACAAATCATATGTAGTTACAATACCAGAGGGAAATAACATAATAAGATAAAAGCAATACTCAATGAGCAAATGGCTGATTATTTCAAAAACTGATGGAAGAAACCAATCTTCAGAGTTAAAAAAACAACATATTCCAAAAAAGATAAATAAAATTAAATAAACACTTGCACAAATTGTAGTGATGTTTTTGTAGGACATTTGGGCCAAAAAAATTATTATTAGAATTTGCTGGTTTGAAATACAGATTATCTGCAAAGAAATAGCAACATCAAATATATACATGATATTTTAGTTGTACTGAAAACTGACCTCTCAATAACAAAAATTTGGCCTGAAAATTCCTATGGCTATATAAGAAAGAGTTTCCCAGGTTTTTTTTAAGTTAAACATAATGACTAATACGTAAAACTTAGCCATTCACTCTCCTCCAAAAAAACAGGAAACATATCTCCTTAAAGTCTGAACACAGATGTGCAAACAGCTTTATTTGCAACTGCCAGACACTGAAATAAGCCAAGGAAAATGCATAAGTGATAGTAAAGACACACATATAATATAAGAAATGCTACTGAGGGGAAAAAAGTGAAGCTAATGATATACCTAAGTACAAGGACAAATCTTCATTATTCTCAGTAAAATAGCTGTCACTACAAAGAATAAACACCGTACAATTACGTCTTTTAGATATTCAAAACAATGCAAACTACCTATAGTGACAAAAAATAGACTCAGTGTTTTCTTGAAGTTGGGACTGAAAGGAGTTGTGGATTAACGCTATATAATTCCATTTATTAGACATGCAAAAAAAAAAAAAAAAAAAAACAGACTTTATGGTGAAGAAAAATAGAAGCAGATGGGCATCTATTTTCCTGAAGTTGGGCCTAGAAGGACACGTGGATTTCAGAGGCCAAAAGGCGTGTTTTAGGTATTTCATAAATGTTCAGTATCTTGATTGTGTTGGCAGATTCACAGTTATGCATACATGTGGCAAAACTCATCAAATTGTCTGCTATATATATAATTGTAATTCAATGAATTTGTATAAAAAGCCATGACTATTTAAATACAAAATCAATGCATTATGTTGTAGAGTTTAGTATGTGTGCGGAAGTAAGACATGTCTACCCAAACTGAAGTAATGGAAGGAGTGAGCTGTCTTAGTTCATTCAGTGTTGTTATAACAGAATACCTGAGATTGGGCAATATTTTTAAGAGGTTTATTTAGTTCACAGTCCTGTAGCATGGGAAGTGGAGAAGTCTGGCACCAGTGGCTTCCAGTGAGGGACACTTGCTAGGTTGAAATATGTCAGAGAAGGTCAAAGGGGAAGCAAACCCAGGGAAGAGAAAAAGCTGAAAGGTCATCCTTGCTTTCTAATAACACTCTGGGGAGCTAATGCATTCCCACAGGAAAAAGTCTTCATAGCAAGAACTCACTCCCTGAGAACGGTGCCAAGCCGTTAATAAGGGATTCATCTCCATGAACCAAGAACCTCCCAACAGGCCCCACCTCCCAGCCACACTGGGGACCAAACTTCAACACGATTTTTCGTGGGAACTAACAAATTATATCCAACCTTATAGCATGAATCTATACCATTGTAAGATTTCTATAACTTATATAGACTAGTGTCACATAATTTAAAATTAATAAAAATCATAAAGTACTTGGGAATAAGTTTAGCAAAAGTCTAAGACTTCAACACTAAAAAATAAATATCATTGTGAGAAACTGAAAAGTACGTGAATAAATGGAGTGGGAATTATGTCTTGGCACATCTTCAACTTTTAATTTGCATTTTTCTAATGAATAGTAATATTGAGAATCTTTTAATGTACTTATTTGCCATCAATACACCTTCTTTGGTGAAATGCCTGTACAAATATTTTTGACTTTTTTTTTTGAGATGGAGTGTCGCTCTGTTTCCCAGGCTGGAGTGCAGTGGCCTGATGTGGGCTCATTGCAACCACCACCTCCCAGGATCAAGGGATTATCCTGCCTCAGCCTCCTGAGTAGCTGGTGCACACCACCACGCCTGGCTAATTTTTGTATTTTTAGTAGAGATGGGATTTCACCATGTTGGTCAGGCTGATCTTGAACTCCCGACCTCATGATTTGCCACCCTTGGCCTCCCAAAGTGCTGGGATTACAGATGTGAGCCATGACGCCCAGCTATTATTATTTATTTATGTGTGTGTGTGTGTGTGTGTATTTTTTTTTCTTTCTTTTTTTCTTTTTTTTTTTTTTTTTTTGAGACAGAGCCTCACTCCGTCACCTAGGCTGGAGTGCAGTGGCCGATCGTGGCTCACTGCAACCTCTACCTCCCAGGTTCAAGCAATTCTCGTGCCTCAGCCTCCCAAGCAGCTGAAATTATAGGCAAACACCAACATGCCCAGTTGATTTTTATATTTTTAGTAGAGACGGAGTTTCACTCTGTTGGCCTGGATGATCTCAAACTCCTGACCTCAAGTGCTCCATCCACATCGGCCTCCCAACCTCCCAACGTTCTGAGATTACAGGCGTAAGCCACATACACTATTTGATAACTCTAACTTTATAATAATTATTGAATCTGGTATAATCCATCAACTTAGTTCTTGTCTTTGAAAATTCTGATTTCTTTTCTTTAATATGAATTTTAGGGTGGGAATGCTTTTATCATTTGTTACATAAGAACAGAGCAACACCCTGAGGACAGCAATTATTCCTCACTATTGAAGCAAGACCTTCTGTGTCCTTGACCCAATGCGCTATGGATGTTGAGATTTCCTGACTGGCAGGTGGAATTGGCACAGTTTCTGGCTGTGTGTGAGCACAGGAAACTGTTAACTTCATGCTTTTGCTGCTCCATTCCTTTGCCTCAAGTGTTATCCTCACATGCATTTGCTGATCTGTGCTCAGCTGATTGTTTGGGGGGACCTTCTGTAGACTTTCAGGGTTCTGCATCTGTGCAGGTGTCTCCTCTCCAAAACTTGTCCCTGAGAATCTGAACGGCCAAGGTCTCCCCAGATGTATTCCGTGCCCTCACCTTGGAGAATCTGCCATGTTCTGCCTGGGTTCCCCTTCCCTGTGCAATGGCCCTGATACTCTCTCAAGGCTGTACGCTGGGTGATCCTAAGGCTCACATCATTTGTTTTGTTTCCCACCCCACTCCCACCACAACCCAGGGCATCACTGTCTTTTGCTTCCTGATATACAGGGTCTTGAAAAACGTCTTATAAATGTTATCCATTTTGTTTTTTTATTTTGCATGAGAGATCAATCTGATCCATTTTGGACAGAAGTGGAAGCTCAAAGACACACATTTTCAGATATCTCAATTTTTTTACATTCTTTCAGCATTCAGTAGGCAGTCAACGTTTGTTGGTTTATCAAAATGTGCTTTCTCTTTGTCAGATACTTAAAAATAAAACCAGGAATAGAATGGGCCCGCTGCCAAAGTACTGAGAACTTATAGAGGCTACAGGCATATAAGTGAAAAAAAAAAGCCCTGTAATATAGCAAACTTTAACAACAGATATATCTTAAGCAGCCTTTGGAGACATAGATGAGTGAGACGAATTAGTGCTGGACTTACAGAAATAAATAGTTCTTGTATTGAAAAAAATTGAAGAAACTAGTTCAAAAAAAAAAAAAAGAAAATAGTTCTTGTATTGAGAAAGAATGAAGCATTAAAATATAATTTCTTCCATTCTCTGGAAGATGATCATGTTCTATTAACAGAAATTCAGGAATTCAAAATTTTTTATAAAATCGTATTTACTTTCTGAGAGCTCCCAATTTGGAATGTGTTTTAAAATTGACACTATGTTAGCATTTAACAGGAGAAACATATTTTTTCTTAGTGGCCCTCTAAAACCTATATGATACAGTAGGATTTACCTTAAAGTAGACAAATAATGTAGTATTATTGGCCTTGGTCCGATGCCACCTCTTCTGTGAAGCCTTTTCCACCAGCTGCAGTTCCTTGCAGCACTTCCAAAGCATTTAGCAACTGTATTAGTCCATTCTCATGCTGCTAATAAAGACATACCTGAGATTAGATAATTTAGAAAGAAAGAGGTTTAATTGACTGAATTCAGCATGGCTGGGAAGGCTTCAGGAAACTTACAATCATGGTGGAACAGGAAGCAAACACATCCTTCTTCATAGGGAGGCAGGAAAAAAAAGATTGGGAGCTGAGCAAAGGGGGAGGCACCATATAAAACCATCAGATTGCATGAGAACAAACTCCCACCATGAGAACAGCATAAGCAGCCTGAGGGTAACCTCTCCCACGATTCAGTTACCTCCCTCTGAGTCCCTCCCACTACACATGGGGATTATGGGAACTACAATTTAAGATGAGATTTGGTTGGGGACACAGCCAAACCATATCAGCAACTGATTTATACTTTGGAGCAAGTGGAAAGAGAGAAGGAGAAAGGGAGGGGGAAAGATGGAAAGAGGGAGTAAAGGCAGAAGGGGAAGCACATGAATACCTAAACTCTAAAGCACCTTTTTAAACAGCTTTACCTGTTGAAATTTAAGCATAATTTCAAATGACTCTGGGACTTGTTTTCTTTTCCAACTATCGACTCTTGCCTACTGCTTATAACCTTCAGCTAGAATGTTACATTCTTTAACCAGCAGTTAATGCAGAAAAAAGGCTAATTTATGAAGTATTCACTCATTTGGAACTTGAGACAATGTTTATACTACCTTTTAAAACTATTCTCATTACACACACAAGCAAATTTATGACCAAATGGAAGACTAAGAAGAAATCACTAATGGCTTGAAAAAACATTTTTCGGAATTTTAGGAACGGTCATTTACATTCATTGTATTTAACTGTTTCTTAAATTAGTTTATTTGAGGAGACATTATTCGTCAGACAGGTTAGGAAGTGTACTTGAACGTTGTGTGTGTGTGTGTGCGTGTATTTGATATGCAGTCATAGTCTTCTGTAACTTAGAATTCTCACTCACCCCATACATCTCCAGATTCTCAGTGATCCCGTGAGGTTTCATGGAAGTTTTGGATTTTTTTTGATAGTTAAGCGGTAATAATAAGAGCTAGCATTTACTGAGCACTGACTTCAAGTCAGATACTATTCTCAATGTTTTTTTCTGTACTAAGCAGTCAATCTGAGCTATCCTTGGCCCATTTTCTTTTTTTGTCTTGCAGTGTTTCTGTTTTTTAATTTTATGTTTCCATAAGTTATGGGGTAGAGGGGGTATTTGGTTATATGAGTAAGTTCTTCAGTGGAGATATGTAAGAACCTGGTGCATCCATCACCTGAGCAGTATACACTGTGCCATGTTCATTGTCTTTCATCTCTCACCTCCTTCCCGCTCTTCCCCCTAAGTCCCCAAAGTCCACTATGTCATTCTTATGTCCTCACAGCTTAGCTCCCACATATCAGTGAGAACATACGATGTTTGGTTTTCCATTCCTGAGTTAATTCACTTAGAATAACACTCCCTAATCTCATCCAGGTCATTGCAAATACTGTTAATTAGTGTCTTTATCCACTCACTGATTGATGGGCAATTGGGTTTGTTCCATGATTTTGCTATTGTGAATTGTGCAGCTATAAACATGTGTGTACAAGTATCTTTTTCAAATAATGACTTATTTTCCTCTGGGTAGATACCCAGTAGTGGAAGCCCTGTATGAAATGATAGTTCTGCTTTTAGTTCTTTAAGGAATATCCACACTGTTTTCCATAGCAGCTATACCAGCTCACATTCCTGCCAGCAGTGGAGAAGTGTTCCCTGATCTCTACATCCATGCCAACATCTAGTGCTTTTTGAAATGGCCATTCTTACAGGAGTGAGGTGGTATCACACTGTGGTTTTGATTTGCTTCTCCCAGATCATTAGTGATGTTGAGCGTTTCTTCATGTTTGTTGGCCATTTGTATATCTTCTTTTGAGAATTGCCTATTCATGTCCTTAGCCTACTTTTTGATGGGATTGACTGTTTTTATTTTTCTTACTGATTTGATTGAGTTTGTTGTAGATTCTGGACGTTATTCCTTTGTCAGTTGTGTAGATTGTGAAGATTCTGTCACTCTGTGGTTTGTCTGTTTATTATGCTGACTGGTCCTTTTGCTGTGCAAAAGCTCTTTGGTTTAATTAGATCCCAGTTATTTATCTTCATTTTATTGCAATTGCTTTTGGGTTTTTGGTCATGAAATTCTTGCCTAAGCCAATGTCTAGAACGGGTTTTCCAATGTTATCCTCTAGAATTTTTATAGTTTCAGGTCTTAGCTTCAAGTCCTTAATCCATCTTGAGTTGATTTTTGCATAAGGTGAGAGATGAGGATCCAGTTTTATTCTCTAACATGTGTCTACCAATGATCACAGCACCATTTGTTGAAAAGGGTGTCAAAATACAGTATACAGTTAGGCTGCTATGAAATATAGCTTTGTGAGGGAAACTGTAAGTTGATAAAAAGGGGAACATACTTTTGCAAAAATTGAATATATGGTTGGATCTTTTCAGCAGGCATTTCACCTAGACCTTGCTGAATTATTTGTATTTCAATTGTGAATGTCCACTGAAGATGAATGTCCAGGGCTGAGAGTAGGTCTTAATGGTAAGTACCTAGTACACAGCGTGTGCTACATTCATGTATCTTGAAATCAATTAGTCTTTCCAGTCCAATAATCATTTTCAAGTTAGTCTGTTCCAGGATTTAACAAGCTGATTTGGACCTAAGAATGATATGTGGTGCCTTCTCACCTCCTTTCTTCCTCTAAATCATAGGTCAGCACGGGGAGTTTGTGAAACGGAAAGTCCAGGGTGTTTATCTGGCTTTAGGCTGAGCTAAGTCAAAACGTTGAAATGACGTCATCTTAGTGCTCTGCTTCCTTCTGTTGCTTGACTGCTGATAAATTCGGCTTTATTTTTGGCTACCTGAAGGAAAATGTTATCTATCTGTCTTGTCTGTTTGTCTGTCCCATTAGTCTCTCTGGGCTGCTGTAACAGAACACCACGGACTGGGTAGCATATAAACAGCAGCCATTTATTTCTCATGGTTCTGGAGGCTGAGAAATCCAAGGGCAGATTAGGTGCTGGCGAGGGCCCAGTTCCTGGTTTGTAAGTGGCAGTCTTCTCACTGTGTCCTCTTTAGCCTGTTTCTGAAGAGAAATTGGAAGCACCATTAAGGTGCTGATAAATATTTGCATAACTAAACAGGAAGCCAGGGTTTAGCAGAGGCTCCCTGGCTTAGAATATTGGTGTCGTTACAACTGGATGATACTACTGTTGGGGGTTTTGTTTGTTTATGTTTTAAATGAAATGTAGATTTTCCAGAAAACTTAAAATAAAAACAAAGTTTTGCCCAAAGAAAAGCATTTTTTAAACCATCCATTCATGATTTGCCTTAGAGCTCATGAAATGAGCACAGTTTGTATATTTGTATTTGAATACATGTGAGAGTCTATAAAATACTTGGTTAAACATTTCCACTGCTCTTTGCTTTTCTGACCTTAATTTTCAATCCCTTTCTCTCTCATTCTTAATTTCAATCTGCACGACAATTTCATTCCCAAGTTAATGTCCAATTCTAGGTTCTTATGCATAAAATAAAATATATATTTTTAAAAAATTAACGTCAAAATTCAGGCATTGCCATTGATGTGATCAGAATGGGACTCTGATTTTCCATCCAGACCCTTCCCTCCTCCACCCGTCATGGGGCATCCCGCTTATGAATGCACATTCATATTCTCAGCTGGTGAAATATTGCCACAGCTCAGGTACCCACTGGGCTTTTCTTTGCTTTTGACAGAAGTTATACAGAGTTTATATTTAAAGAAAGAAAAATGAAAGGTTTTCCTGAATTTCTAACAGAAAATGTTGAGCTTTTTTAATGTTCCTCTCACCCTGGAGCTTCTTATAGAGGAGCCTAGTGATATCCTTTGCAAACAAAGGAGGCTTTTGGTGGTGCTCTTAATATGAAGGTCAAGGTTTATTTATATTCACATTCAATTCAGAAAGAATAAAAAATCAATACAGATATGAAGCTGATATACATTGTCCACAAGCCCTGCTATTTTTAAATGTGACACAAAAAGACACATGCAAAGGGAAACTTCCACAGAGGATTTGGCTCAGACACTCATATGAAACCACACTTTGCCACCAGTCCTCAAACGTAGAATCTGTTCTATTCACACTTCACCACTTCTGATACCTTCAATTTATTGATTGTTTTCTCTGGGGAGTGCATTAAATTAACAGTATTAGAAATAGAGGGACTTCTAATACTGCTTCTTTTTTTTAGGCATTTCCTTGTTACAGAGGGCGGACGCTTTATGCTATGTGCATTTAATGAGACTTGGAGTTGCAACGGATCAGGAATGCTCTATGGTTGAGAGTGCCAGTGATAATACCTAACAGCACTAGATTTGGGCTGTAATAGCAATGGCACAAAAAGGCCAAGGCCCTTTCGCTGGTCACATGTTCCTTTGCAATGACATCTTTCAGACTATACCTGCACGGTACATTAAGCACACTGAAAATGAGACAGAATCCCTCAGCCAGACGGAAATCTTCATCCTCTTTTTATCCTTGGGTTTTTACCACTGCAAAGAGATCTTAAGGATATGGTAAGAATTTTCTGTATGTCTGTGGATTTGCCTTCTTCCTCTTTTTGCCACTAACCTCAAAGTCACATCAGTGAAACTGGATGTACTTCACACACAAAGCCATGAGTGCATGTGCAGGGTGTGTCTATATCATCAGATATTTTGGCTGTTTTTTTCTGAAATAGTATTGTTTTATGTGCTAATTTTTAATTGACAAATTTCCTAATTTTAATTTGTGGTATACATGATGTTTTGACACATGCATACATTGTGGAGTGGCTAAATCAGCCTCATTAACACAGTCATTACCTCAAATGCTTATCTTGCTGTGGTAAGAACACAGAATCGACTCTCAGCAATTTTCATATATACAGCACACCATTATTAACTATAGTCACCATGTTGTACAATGAATGTCTTGAAATTATTCGTCTTGTGTAACCGAAATTCTGTGTCCTTTGACCAACACCTCCCAGTCTACTTCCCCAGCTTCTGTCCCTTGTTGAAACAGTATTTACACTGCTGGGATAGGTGTGTGTGTGTGTGTGTGTGTGTGTGTGTGTGTGTGTGTTGGGGTGTGTATAAATATAGAAAAGGGTAGGAAATAAAGTTATTTTCCATCTTTGTAGCTGTTCAAAACAAAAGCAGTTTTTGTGTTTTGTTGAGGTCAAAAATACAAATCGATCTTGGCAGAGGTATCTCACCCTCGCCCAGGGCAACGCTGGTCAGCTGCAAGAGGGAAAGGGGAAAACTTCCTTTTTCCACAGGAAGGAATCAGTGGGCACAGGAGAATAGGTCTCTCCTGACTCCCTTCTCTCTGTGAGATCCTTGCCAGCCCAGAGCAGTCAGTGCAAGAGGCAGCTGAGCCCTGCAGAGCCGCTCAGAGGACCCTGGGCTCCCCTGGCAAGCTCCCGGGAAAGCCAGACAGGTCAAGTTCAGAGAATGTTCACACAAATACTTGGAAAATAAGAATCAAGGTCCTTTATCCGCAGTAATCCCCAGTGGGAAATAAGCCAGAATCTGAGCAGAAGGTAATAAAATAAAGGAAGCCCCCTAATCGTCCACACTTATTGGCACAGATAAGAATCGTGGTTCCTGGGCTTTTGACCACTGCATAGCTGCTTCTGCTGTGGCTGTTATCAGAGCCAGAGCGTTGGCCTATTGAAGGCACTGTGCAAGGATGAGGATGGATGGAACGAAAATTCAAGACGCTCTCAAAACCATTAAGGTTTATGAGCACATTTTAATCAAATACATGTTAAAATAATTATATTCTTACATTTTATTTCATTATAAATTAAGCTTGTTTTTTTCTTATTGTAAAAATAAATAATAGAAACTGTGGACACTATTTTAACAAAGAAAACTTTAGATTTTATAATCAGAAAAAGACTGATCACATTTTGGTATTGCTACAACTAGTCTCTCTCTCTGTCTCTCCCCATATTAACATAGATCTGATCTTTAGCTCATGCTGAACGCATCAATTTTGTACCATGCATTTTTTACATAACACTATATTGTGAACGATTTCTAGTTTACAAATGGTTGATGAACATTGTGTTCAGAGACTGTGTACTATGGTGCCCTTTGGCTAAAGATACTCTTTAAAATCATTGTTTTTTAACTGAAATATTAAATTTTTAAGATATCTCCAAAAAATCCATATTTGAAGGCTTTGAACGTAAAATTCTAAATTACTCCTACAATAATTTTCTACTTTATACTTCTGCCTGCAGAATGCCATCCTCCACACAGTCTCCAGCATGCTGATATTTTATTACTATTATTTATTTTTAATTGAGAAATAAAAATGTATATATTTATCACACACAATGTGAGGTTTTGATACATATGCACGTTGTAGAATGGCTAAATCAAGCTAATTGATATAAGCCTTACTCCCTATGCTTACTTTTTTGTGATTAAAACACTTAAAATCTCCTCCTTTAGCAATTTTCAACTACAGCCACTGTGTTGTACAATAGGTCTCTAGAACTTATTCTTCTTATCTAACTTAAATTTTGCGTATTTTAACACGAATCTCCCAATCCCTGCCCTGGCCACAACTCTCTACTTCTGTGAGCTTAACTTCTCTTTTTTTCTGTAGAGACAAGGTCTCATGATGCTACCCAGGCTGGTCTCAAAGTCCTTGCTTCTGATGATCCTCTTGGCTCAGCCTCCCAAAGCACTGTGATTCCACGTGTGAACCACAGCAACTGGGCTGGATTTCTTATTTTTGATATGTGGGAAAATATATTTGAAGCTGTGTATATGAGTAAGAAACACACTTCATGTTTCCACAAACTTTCTACAAATCTGTGAATTTTATTTACATATTTTTATAAGGTTTTACAGCTATGTAGACCTTATGCATAATTACATTTGAAGCCTATCATTATCATTTTCCAGTTTAAAACTGTGGGAAAATTACTCCACCTCTCTGCACCCCAGTTTGTTTATCTGCATAACAGTGGTTGGATACAGGTGTTGGGAATGATTAAATGAGTTACCTGTGAAAAGGGCCTCATGGTAAATAAAGACTGTCTATAGTCATTATCATATTTTTTCCCCACAAATCAGAAAACTAAAGACCTGAGAGGCTAAATAATTTTCTTAGGAAAATGTAATCCAGAAATGGATATTATTCTGACTTATAGTCTGGTGATTCCTCTATTTCACTGCATAAAACATCTAGGAGACCAAAGCCTAGTGTATCTAAGTAGCACACCTCAAAGCAAATACTGATAAGGAAAATTCGACTTAGATCTCACAATTCCAGGCCTTTGTTTGCAGATCACAGTCCTATGGGAAGGTCTCAGTCTTGTGTTTTTAGTTTGGCTGGTTGACTGGCTGCCTTACGTGTTTTCCTCTCCCTGTTAGGCTTAGGAGATGCTTAGCCAGGAATGCATTTCTGGAAAATAGTAACTAGACCTGCAGTATGACCTCAAAGGCCCAGAATAGGAACCTGCACTGTCAAGTGCTGTGTTTGCTCTTCTCAGGGTCAGATTGGTTGTTCCTGAAAAATACACAACAATCTCAGGCAACCGACTCTTGTCTATGATTCAAGATCCCTCCTTTGCCTCCAGGCTCTGCAAATACATATTGTTTATATGACAGAAACACAAAAACTGGGGGGGAAAGAAAAATTACAAGTCTGTCTAGAATAAGCCACATCTTGTTACCTCTCATAGAACACACTTTCATCTCCTTCGTGGGCTCTCACAGCTGAAATTTTGTATTATCCATGTAATTACTTGATTAGTGAATCTCCTCCAGTCTACAAACTCTATGAAGACAGTAACCATGACTCTTAAAGTAATCATTTACTAGTGATTTTCAGTGTCTACTCCTCCATCAGAAACAGTATAAGAATTAATAAGCAATGCCATAAAAGTATTTGTTTGTTTATTAAATACATTGTAAGTGCCTGGAGAGTGAAGGCCATTTTGTGCGTCTGCGCATTTCCTTGAATAATATTAGGACAATAGAAAGGGCAAGAGTTGTATGTGGCTGAATCTGGCGTTGAAACTCTGCTCCTCCGTTCACTAACTGTCATGGAAAGACACCTAATCTTTTGTAGTTTTAATCCTTTCATCCTTAAAAATGAGTTATTGACGATGATGATGATGATGTAGTGGCGGTGGTAATGATGATAAGAACAACCTCAAAATTTCTTCTGAGAATTAAATGACTCTGCAAAATTATTTAGCCCACCATGTAGATACACAACAAATGTTACTTTACTTTTTCTTACACGGGGCTTGGCTTCTCTCTAATGCTGTGGACTCAGGAGGTGCTAAAATACTAGCAGACTGATGCACCAGGATGCATGAGCCAGAAGCATTGCAGTGCCGGCCACCTCTCATATTCTTTTCCTCCTGGTCTCATTACATTTTCCATTATCTCTTGCAGCTCAGAGGCTGCACGACCGAATTATGATGACAGGACATACATAGAATTGTTTTGCATGCATTTCAATGTGTCCAGAGCAGTCCTTATTCATGCCTGGAATCCTGGCATTATGACGAGCATGGTGCCTTTCCGCTCTCAGACGTGTCCCAGTTTCGATGATAAATTATATGATCACTCTAGATAGACAATCATTCTCAGGCCAACTGTAAACCTTCCCATACTTCTTCCCACTCTTTCTCTTTCCCCAAGTCCAGGCCAAGTCCAGTGGATCCTGTGGGGAAGCCTGACTCCCAGGGGAGGTGAAAGCAACCCTAGGTCCATGGGTGAATGTGGAGCAGCCACTCTCCCCAACCCAACCTCATATGGACTCTATATAAAGTGAGAAATAAATAAAACTTCTTTTGTTGAGCTTGTGGAATTCTGGGATTACTGGTGACAGCAGCTAGCCCATGTTGATTCATTAGACATGTCTAAGTAAAAGAAAACACAGAAAATATATGAGAACTAATGGACAAATAAAATATTAAAATTTCAATAAACTTAACTAGTCCACAAAAGAAGCTCAAGGAAGAAGCACAGAGATTATGCACACACATGCATAGTTTAATTTGGTTTATTTTAAAATTTATTAATGTGTCTTTCTCAATTTTATGGAGAACAATTATTGCAACTATACATATTCAGTATATAATTGCATATGCTTTGAAAACCTCATTTCATCTTAAGTTTCACAGTTTCTCTCAATATGCTTTGTAAGCTTGATAATGAAGATTTATAGTTATCCTTTTAATCTGTTTTACCTTTGCAAAAAAATTTATTTCAAGCTAATACAAAGAAAATCTCCAATGGTGTTGATGCCATCTTTACTAGTCACCAGTAAGATTTCTGTAGTAAATGTCTATGAACTAAAGTGCTTTCCAAAATTCTATAAAATTCAATGAATAAAATTGTACATATAACTGTATATAAAAAGATACACCTTCAACTAGACGTTCAACTTACACAGAATAGTTAAAAGCTGTGTTTTGAAGATTTCATTCCCAACATTTATCACTATGACTTTGCAATGTTGGTAAAACTAGTTAGTGGGTCAAATCAAAGTGTCTTTATTGTCCAACCTCGTTTCATAGATTTCTTTCCAGAGAATTGGCCTGCTAAGATCACACAGTCAATCTTTACCGGAATCAGGGCGGGAACCTGTCGTCTTACTAAATTGCTGACTTGGGTGCTTGTCCTTCATCCTCCGCACCTCTCTAAGTAAGCTCGTGCTCTACGGTACACAACACTTTACATGTTGAAAAGCGCTTATATCTTTACTGCTTCTTTTATCATCTCAACGATGCTGCAGCGTAAGTAGAATAGGCGTTTGTGGTGATTAACTTTTTGTGTTAACTCGCCTGGGCTAAGGGATGTTCACATAGCAGGTAAAACCGTATTTCTGCTTGTGTCTGCAAAGGTGCCTCCAGCAGAGACGAGCACTGTAACTCAGTGAACTGAGTAAAGCAGGTGGCCCTCCTCAGTGTGTGTGGGCACCATTCAATCCACTGAGGACCTGAACAGAAGGGAAAGGCAGAGGAAGAGTGACTTTGCTCCTTTCGCTTCAGCTGAGACATTCACCTACTCCTGGCCAGGAATGTCCCCCTTATTCTCAGGTTTTCAGACTTAAACTAAATTCACCATCCATTTCCTGACTCTCCAGCAAGCTTGGAGGCAGCAGATTATGGCACTTCACCTCCATGTGAGCCAATCCCTATAACAGATCTCATTTATATATAAAATCTCCTGTTGGTTCCACTTCTGTAGAGAATCCTGACTAATATAGTATAATTACCTCAACTTCTACAGATAAAACTAAGACAGCTGGCCATGTGACACAGTCGAGACACTAGCGGATGTTTCCTAAAGGCCGAGCTAGGTAACTCCCACTCTGTCCCTCACTGCCCCCTCCGCTACATGCAGCCCCGTGTGCCTTCCAGTCCAAATTTCATCCATTGATTCTCAAATGACACGGTAAACATCAACCAGTGAGGGCCGTAATGCTCAGAGTAATGTTTTTAAGTGGGAGTGGGACTTCAAAGACCAATTCTTTTAGTTAAACTTCTCAATTCTTCTAATCCAAAATTTTATAACATTGCTAAGACTCTTTCCTCAATGGAGTCTCTGGCTGTTTTGTTATGTAAACTGGAAGCAGAGACCTTTCTTTGAATCAGTTAATGATGATTAAGGGTCCCCTGATATTGACTAAGCCTCTGAGATGGATTAGGGGCTGTGAGTAAAAAATCCCTCATGCCTCCTGTGATTGTTAGAAAATGCAGATGTGTTCTCCTCATGCTGCCCTCTTCACCCCCTCAGCTTATTAAAATTAATGATTAAGTGTGTCTGATGGTGGTTGACCCACATCTTTGCGAGATATATGGACCGTGTTTTCTACTGTGCTGCTGATGATAATTCTTCAGTTAAAGAATTCATAGTAAAACTACAGAAGCAATAGTATTGTTTCCTTTAGCTATTATGAAGGAGGGAGAGATTTACATAAAAACAGTAAAAGGTCAAGGGAAAGGTTATCAGTTATTTTAATTGAAAAAATTATATGGTTTATTGAAAACACTGAAAATAGTAAAAAGTAGATTAATTATCTGCTACTAGATTGACAAATGTTAATATCAAATAAATGCATAAACCCATTGCAATCATGCAGACAATTTAGTTTCCAAAAGTCAAGATCCAAAACAGTATATTTGAAATTTTAGCAGTTGGAAGCCATAAAAAAGAATAAATATTTTATTTGGGGGGTCACATGAAGTGGGTAAAATCAGAAAAAAAGAGAAATATTGGATGATTATTAGGCGTATAAAGAAGAGAGGTAGACTTTGTCTAAGATCTAGGATCTAGGTAGATGATGCTGGAAGTACTCACACCTCCTTGGCCCTGAGAGGAGGGTCACATGTGATAAAACATGAAAGTCCTGTGAATATGAGGGTGAAAGGTGAATGCTACACAAATGGGAATTATTCAGATTAACATAATCAGAACCTCAATTTAAGGATGTACTTTTAAAATCTTGCATTGTTAACTTGTTGGGAATTTTCAGAATTTGATTTTATTTTACTTTTATTTATTTTTTATTTTTTATGTGGAGTTTTGCTCTTGTCGCCCAGGCTGGAGTGCTTTGGTGCAATCTCAGCTCATTGCAACCTCCATCTCCTGGGTTCAAGTGATTTTTCTGTGTCAGCCTCCTGAGTAGCTTGGATTACAGGCACCTGCCACCATGCCTGGTTGATTTTTATATTTTTAGGAGAGATGAGGTTTTGTCATATTGGCCAGACTGATCCTGAACTTCTGACCTTAGGAGATCTGGCCGTCTTGCCCTCCCAAAGTGTTGGGATTACAGGAGTGAGCCACCGTGCCCAGCATATTTTCAGAATTTTAGAACTAATCTTTGTAATCAAGTTACATAATTTTTCTGTAAGTGGAGCATTATAATGAGAAATTAATACTGGTACCACAGAGGCTTTCTCTTTTCTATATCATTCCGGGCCTAGTCTTACACTGAAGATGAAAAGTGAAGCACCTATTCTTTGTTCACTTTTTATTGATTTGTTTATTCATTAATTTTTAAAATTTTTTAAGTATTATAGGCACATAACAGCTGTATGCACTTAAGGGGTATATGTGATTGTTTGATATAGTCATACATTGAGTAATGGAATAATCACAGGATAATTGGTATATCCATCATTTCCAGCACTTAGCATTTGTTTGTGTTAGAAACATTCCAATTTTGTTCTTAGTTATTTTAAAATAAACAATAAATATCATGAATTTAAACTTATTTCTGTACCCTTTAAATCGGATTGTGTATCTCCTTCGCATTCTTGGTCTGAGTAGACGACGACCATTTGACACACATTTACCTGCTTCTGTGTAGTGCAGAAATCAGTAATTTTAATGGGAAGAAGGGAAGAAAAGGAAGAGAAAGAAAGAGAGAAAGAAAGAAAAAGAAAGAAAGAAGGAAAGAGAAAGAAAGAGATAAAGAAAGAAAGAAAGAAGAAAAGAAAGAGAGAAAGAAAGAGAAAGAAACAGAAAAAGAGAGAGAGGGAGGGAGGGAGGAAGGAAGGAGAAGAGAAGAGAAAGGAAAAAAAAGAGAAACAAGCATGTTAAAGCAATAAATTGAGAACTCCTGTTTAGTAGCAGGTCAGATTGCCTTGGCCTGCTACTGTTCTGTAACTCTTCAGAATAAAAGATATTGTGAACAAACCTTGTACAGTACAGAGAGCTGTCAGCTGAATGTTTGGAACGTCTTCCAGAAGTTGGAGTCTGGTCAAATCCTCCCTGATACTTCTGTTACTCTATACTTTCTTCATTTTAATTCCCCTTGCCATCAATACACATGAGAATTTCTGTAAGCTACAGAAAGCCTCCAGTGCTTCTCAGTAAGACACATCTGTTAAAGTTCTCAGGAAAGATGCTGACTGCTATGATGAATACTCCATGGGAAAATGTTTTTATTAAAATATGATTTAGGTGAAGAGGGTAGTTTAATCATCGACCAGGGTAACATTTGTGTAAATGTCCTATCTCAATTCATTATATTCCACAGTTCTCCTTTTTAAAAGTTATTTTTAAAAGAATTTTGGTTTTGACCAGTTTTAGATTCACAGAAGAATGGCAATAATAATGCAGAGAGTTTCCATACACCCTGTAACCAGTTTAGACTATACCACACATCAGTCATGGTGCACTTGTTATCATTAATGAACCAAAATTTACACATTATTATTAGCCAAAATCCATTCTTATTCTGCGCCCCTTAATTTTTGCCTAATATCCTTTTTTGTGACTCAGTAGCCTACGCAGGATAGCATATTACATGTAACCCTCGTCTCCTTAGGCACCTCTTGTCTTTCAGGTTCTCAGAATTTTCCTGTTTTTGAGAACCTGACAGTTTTGAGGAGGGTTAGACAGGCATTTTGAAGAATGTCCCTCACTTGGGATTTGTCTGACATATATATAATGATCAGATTGTGATTTTCTTGTAGTTATATTAGTTTTTACCTCATGTAGTTGAATCTCTGTTGTTAGGTTTATGCACATTAAGAATTGTAAGGTTTTCTTGGAGAAGATATCGCTCTTCATTGTTAAATCCTTTTTATTCATCATCATTTTTCTTGTACTGACATCTGATTTAGGTGTAATTAATGTAAACACTCCAGCTTACTTTTGATTCATTTTAGCACAGTATATCTTTCTCCACCTTTTCACTTTTATGATCAGCTTTTATGTTAAAAATAGATTTCTCGAAGACAACTATAGTTGGGTCCTGTTTCCATCTTTGACGATTCTTTTAATTGATACGTTTATACAATTTACATTTGTACAGATTATTGACATAGCTAGATTAATAACTGCAAATTTATAACTTTCTATTTCTTATACTTCTTATCTTGTATCATCTTTTTTGACTTCTATGATTTTTAGTAGAGAATTTTATGATGTCACTTTTTCTTCTTTCTTAGTAAAACAATTATTCTTTTTAAAAATGCTTTCAGTTGTTGCCTTAGAGTTTGCATATACATTTTCTACTAATCTAAGTACACCTTTAAATAACACTATAACACTTCATGTGATGTGCAGGTACCTTGTAACTGAGTCGTTCCAGTGTTTTTTGATGTCCTGATGACATTTGTCTCAGTCTTTTCATTTACATATATGGTCTAATCACCCAATATGTGTTTAAATTTATCACTTCTAAAATCAGTTATACCATTTTTGTAGTTATGGCTATTTTTAATACTCTGTCTTTTAACTTTTGTTTGGGAATCAAAGTTGATTTACATACCACCATGACAGTATTATAGTATTTTTATTCATTAAAATATTTACCTTTACCAGTGAGTTTTTTTTTTTTTTTTTTTTTTTTTGACGGGGTTTCGCTATTGTTACCCAGGCTGGAGTGCAATGGCGCGATCTCGGCTCACCGCAACCTCCACCTCCTGGGTTCAGGCAATTCTCCTGCCTCAGCCTCCTGAGTAGCTAGGATTACAGGCACGGGCCACCATATCCAGCTAATTTTTTGTATTTTTA
>CAUYOR010194800.1:0-24132 GCA_963573925.1 Callimico goeldii
CATGGTGAAACCCCGTCTCTACTAAAAATACAAAAAATTAGCTGGGCATGGTGGCACGTGCCTGTAATCCCAGCTACTCAGGAGGCTGAGGCAGGAGAATTGCCTGAACCCAGGAGGTGGAGGTTGCGGTGAGCCGAGATCTCGCCATTGCACTCCAGCCTGGGTAACAAGAGCGAAACTCCGTCTCAAAAAAAAGAATAGTGAGGATGAAGAGGAAGACACAGATTTGAAAACATTCTCAGGGTACAATTCAAGGAATTTGAAAACATTCTCAACGTACAATTCAAGGAATTTGTGACAGATTGTCTTTGAAGTGTGAGAATTTGGGCTTGGGTGACTTAATGGGTAGAGAATTGAACACAGAGGAAGTAAAACATATTGAAAGTAGAAGATAAGTTGTTTTTGATGAATTATTATTGAGGTAGTCAGAGAAGTCATCTTGTTTTCTAGATACCTAACTTTGCCTTATCTCATAAATAGACTCTGAGACAGTAATTCTGATACAAGTATTTTTTTCGGAGGGGGAGGTCCTGAAAAACACCAGCAGGATAGTGAGGAAGTAAGATGGGAAGGGAAGAAAGCCTATAAAATGTTCTTGGTCAAGCCAGTCATCACTGCGGTCAAGGAAATTAAAGTTTTGTGCCACTGGTAACACTAGAGGACCATATAGAATACACCTCAGAGTTACCAGAACCATGGCGTTAGACACGGGTGCTGTTATCCACCAAATCTGCATCATCATTGAGAACTGTGTTTCTGGAGCCATTAACTCTTTCAGCTCTGCGAGCTTGCCCTGGATATAAGACAGACATTCTCCTGCAGCCAGAATAAAAGGTCATAGACAGTAGCAGGTGTTTTCTGTAAGCAGCCCTCAGCATGCTGAAGATTAATGCCAAGAAAATGTAGGTAAGACACTAACAGCATGTGCTAAATCAAATACATGGATCTGGAGTTCAGGGGAGGGTTTATATTAGAGAAATAGATTTGGAAATTATTAGGATGGGTCTGGCCAAACTTAAAGGCACTTCCAAAACCACAAATTTACTTGGAAATTCCAAAACCACAAATTTGCTTGGAAAAACATTCAGTAAGAAAAGAGGAAGAAGATACAAGCCAGCTACATGAGTGGCCTGGAGACCAAGGCAATGGCCCTTAGAGGATGAGCTAGTCTCCTTTAGGGAACAAGATCTAAGGAGGAGATGAAGTTCACTTTGAAGGCAGGCAACATGCAAAACAAGACAGGAATGGTAACGGCTAGCAACTAGAGGGAAAGGGCAGATTTCCCCAGTAAGTTTAAGTGTCAAGGGAGAGTAGCTGTGTCCTGATGACAGAGAGTGTATGTGACTTGGAGGAAGGCACGATGTTCACCAGTTAGTAGAGATCTGAAAAAGACAAACAGTAGAGCTGGCATCATCAGAAATTCCAGTAGAAAACCTCACAGCAGAGGAATTCCATCAAAAGGGGTGTAATATGAGAACAAGGATAAGTCAGTGATCTTCTCAGTCCTGGAATGTAAGAACTTCTCTACTAGAAACTATAGTTGAAGGGAGAGAGGAAACTTACTATAGATCACCCAGAATCAGGATATTTATAGACTCTGAGACAGTGTGAGTTCTGCCTACCATGTATCTCTTGGTATTTGTTGATTTTTGTTTTCCTTCAAATTGGTCTCTTTTTACACTACCATTCAACAACATTTCCTAGCAGAGTACATCAGAACAGTATGTATTTCAGGCTTCTGAGTGGTGGCTTGAGTCAAAATATAAGGGTTCAAAATATATTTGAGCCAACCCTAAATGCAGGTCCTAGATTCCATAGCTATCTGTGATGAATTTTCCATTAGTGTTTTGATCTATATAGAACTGGACATGGAAAGCCTATGGCAAAAGCATAATAATAATGTTTAATGTTGACTTTCACTATGGAGTTCTCAAAGAAAACTCTGACACCACATCACGTATCCAAGTATTTCACTCCAGGTTCAGACATTTTTCCAACCCCAAAACAAGCTTCTGTTTATTTCAGGTACTATAAGAGTCCCAGTTATACGCAAAGAGGGTGTATCTAAAAGCTAGCCACTGTCAGTGCAGCGATAGTTATATAGTTGGGAAGGAAATTTATCTTTATCCCAATTGAATCTTAAAAGTCTTAAGCTTCAGTCTTTGCAACATTTACTCCTTCCATTCTGTTAAAAAAAAGTTTTTCTAAGATTCGTGTCAATTGGAAAGTATTTGTGTATCCTGGCTGTTATAACGGAAAGTGTGAAGTTACCGAATCTCTAATATGTATAGAGATGGTGGGAAGTCTAGTAGAGAGTGATGGGGGGCAGTAGATGAGAGTGGGGTGCCTGTGGGACAGAGCCAAGAAAATGAGACTTGCAGACTGAGAGTCAATTATGCTCAGATTTCAGTCTCCCCACCTACGTGCCAAAGACAACGTGTTAGAGGCTGGGTGAAAATGCTTTAGTCATGGCCAGGAAAAGAGAGCCTAGTAACGTGTTGTTCTGTTTAGTAATGAGGCTGGTGAGCATTTGGGCTTTATTCAGTCTTGCTGGCACAATCAGGTAATACCATACTAAGCCGAAACACAGTTCTAAGATTATACTTTTGTTGATTTTTCACAATCCTTCTTAGGGATGAGCTAGCTGGTGGCGGGGGGCGGAGGGGAGAATCCACTAACAATATAAACTTTGTTCTCCAAATCCCATCCTCATTCTAAAAAATATAATTCATTAACCTGGGAGAAGTAGAGATGAGGACATTAAATCAACATCTCGGTCTTCTCCTTAGATTGAGGTTTGGGGACAAAATTAATAAATAATTGCCTAGGGAATAGTATTTTAAAATTTTCTTTTCCTCCCTGTCCTGCATTTTTTTTTTTAAGAAAAACTACTAGATCTCTTTTGAGAGCTGAGAAAGAAAAGCAGAGTTACAAGCAACTGCTTGAGGTCTAAGCCAACTGGCTCAAATTCTTCTGTTTGTGACTGGAAAATTAGTTTGACTGTTTCACATTTTGGGTACTTTTATAGGCTTTATTTTGGTTTTTATTTGGCGTGATTTCACAAGCTCCAAAAAGTCGGTGCTGCTGGAAAAGACATGCCCTTATTTAGCGCTTCCACTCACTGACTACTTCTCCTCATGTTGACCACGCTATTCCACACATGGGCTTTAGTCTGCATCTCCATTATTATCCCACACAAGTCCGGAGCCACCTGCCAGCCAATTCTGTGGGCTCCCCTCTGGTTTCTCACACTGAGATCTTGCCAGGAGCTTTGCCAAGTTTGGTATAATCAGAGCTGCTTTGGGGAACTACTGGACTGGGGTCACTGCTTTTCTAAAACTCAAAGTCCATCATGAAATATGATAAGAAGGTGAAAAATAATATCCTAGAGTCTCACAACACATACCAGCACCGTTACACATTTATTTATGAAGCTTCTTTTGAACAATTACAGGATGGAGCCAACGTCAGAACAATTGGAGGGAGAAACCTAAGAACAAATGTTGGCAGTTCTACTTAAAGTCACAAAACTCAAGCAGCAGCCACTAGTTCAGCTATTGAGTACATCCTTCAAACCAAACTACTCTTTTTTAGTTTTGCCTTTTATATTAAATATAGTACACTCATTTCCACACTGGATAGCTGCAAAATCACACATCACAAGAATGATAAATATTGGTGCTAAGAAACATTTTAGCATGTCTGAGTAATAGGAAACTAAGGTAAGAATCCCTAAGGGTTATTTCTTACAAATGAAATAACAACAAAGTTATCTGCAGAAATAATCCGTAAGTGGATGATTGAAGACTTTTGTGAAATCCCTACTCTATATTCCAATTAAAGTAACCTTGGGAGGGGATCTGTATTATGTCTAAGTTGTATTGTGTCCTGTGTGATGAAAACTAAAGGTGTTAACATCAGGTAGGTGGTCGGCGGGGAAGTTAGTAAAAGGGGGCTGATAAGTAGAATTATTTTTCCATGTACCTCCAGCTGTGTCCAGAAAACAGATAGCTTGCACAAAGGACTCAAAGATCCATTCCTTTTGCTTGATCTTCCTGTATAGTGCATAAGGCGAAGGCACCAGTCATCAAGATCTTCCAGAAAACTCACTTTTTAAAAATTTCATGCTCAGCAAGAACCCGATTCCACTCCTTCTGCAAGGAGGCAGTGGGTACAGGAAAGGCACTGGAGGGCTTCAGCATGGGGAAGATTGTTATATGTGCCGGGAACATGAGAAAGCCACGAGTCTCAAGCAGAGAGGCAAAGCTCATAAGCCAGAGGTGGGTGTCTAAACCAGACTCTAAAAAATAATAGGAGGGCCGAGAATAGACTACGCTCTGTTACTGAGCCAGAAACATGGAGACCTGGATAAGTAAGGCCTGGGGGAAAAAAAAATGGGTTGAGCAACTATGATGAAACACACGGAAAAATGTTACTTCTGACTCAGATGATGTCCGAAGCTGGCTTTCCAGTATACTTTGTGGCTGAATATATAAGTGCCTTCCCGAATTGCTATAAATACCCCAGAAAGAGTAATTTATAAGAAAATAAGTTTAATTGACTATGGTTCTGCAGACCGTACAGCCAGGCATCCGCTTGGTTTCTGATATGGCCTCAGGAAACTTGCAATCACGTGGAAAGCAAAGGAGGAGCTGGAATGTCACACGGTGAAAGCAGGAACAAGACAGAGAGACAGAGTAGGGGATGAGGTACCACACATTTTTAAACGACTAGATTTCATGTGACCTCAGAGAGATTACTTATCACCAATGGGATGACCCAGGCCGTTCATGAGGGATCCATTCCCATGATCTAACATCTCCCACCAGGCCCCACCTCCAACAGGAGATTTGATTTGGGCAAGGACAAATATCCAAATTGCATCACTGGATGTGAGAAAAATATACAGGAATCTGATCATGGAGGGCCAAGAGTGCCTAAATTAAGGACTTTCAGTTTTATTCTGGAAAATATAAGGCACTAATGCAGGATTTTAATCTTTGAAGTAGAATTATCAGATGCATAGAATGTCAATAATCAGAAGTGAAATAGAGAACAATAAAACTTTCTGAAAACATAAGTACATTAAAAGTTATTTGTTATTCATTTCGTTGCAAACCAGGTGTAAGCCAATAATCAATAGAAAAATGCACATTCTCTAAGTGCTCAGCCGGCTTGTTTCCTTAGTTAGGTGGAATGTAGTATCATCTATCAGACATCTATCAGATCGTCTTATCAATATTAGAGGGACTGGAATACCATTTTGTTATGTCAGAATTCTACTATTCATGACATGTCTACTTTCCGCTTTTGTCTTTTAGTCAAAGTCTTCATTAGGTCGTGAAGCCAGTCCCTTCACAAACTGCCCCAGTGTTCCAACAGAACACTGTTGTCCATGGGCTGTCCCTTACAGTCAAGGAGGAAAAAATGATGAACAAAAGCAGTTCATTCACATTATTTCTTGAAATTTACATTTCGTGGATATACTACTTTAAAATATACAGAGTAGAAGATAGATGATCCTTAAAGAAAAAGCAGGGTGTATGTATGCACACAAAATTATCTAGATGATTCACGTACCAAGCTACTTTTTATTTAAGAAATACTCGGATAATTTAGTAATCATTATTATAATTATTTCAGTTTTCCAGTTGGCCTTGTAAAAATAGGATTGAGTTTCTGCTTAGACAAGATTGCTCATGATTTACCAGTGAGACAACTCTATCCCTCCTCCTTGTAACTAAAAGCAACATTTATAAAGCTAAGTAGGGGAACACAGTCTGTGGTATCAGAACATTTTACCCCACATCTGGAAAATTGTCCCTATGAAAAGAAACAAACTGGACTATATGAGGACCAGATGTTAGATTCATTAACATCATCTTTTAACCTAGTAAGATAAATGGTCTCTTAAATATATATCTAAGGACTGGACCCATTTATGAAAATTCATAAGAGAACTTTGTCCGTTATGAGACAATTTTTTCCCTAAGTTCTATTCTATGCCTACAGGGTGACGGTAAATGAAGTGGCTCAAATGTTTTGGTCTCATCCTGTTTAATTTCCTTAAATGGATTTGGGCATAACTTAAACATGGTGATTTCTCAGTGATCCAAATCTAGTCTCATTCCTTCAAATACTATCCATATGCTATCCACTCCCAAACACGCGTCTCAAACCCTGACCTCTCTCCTGAACGGCAGACTCATCTATTCAAACATCTCATCATCTCTTTTTAGGTGGCTAATAGACATTTTGAACCTAATGCCTCTTCTCCTTAAACTTGTTTTGCCCTCAGCCATCCCCAAATTTGGTGAAATACCACTATTCCTCTAGTGGATGAAGCCAAAAAGCAAGGAGTCATCCTTGTTTATTCTTTCTCTTTTACATCCTACTTTCAATCAATCAGAAAATCCTGTTGACTTTTCCTCCACAATATACCCAGCATGTGACTACTTCCCGTCACCACCACACTGTCAAGTGGGTCCAATCTACCACAGTCTGTTGCCTGAATTATTGCCAATAGCCTTCTACTTGCTGTTCCTTCGGGTCACACTGCATTATCTCATTTCACTCAGAACACAAACCGAAGTCCTTATAACAGTCTAAAAGCTGTTAGACTATGTGACTCCTTGTTGCCATTCTGGGTTACTCTCACTGGCTCCACTCCGATGACATTGTCCTCATTGCTGTTCTTCTAACACATTCAGTCATGATCCTGTTTAAGTGCTTTCGCCCTGAATGTTCCTGTGCCTGGAATGCCATTCCTTCCAACTGCTTAGCCAACTCTCTTACCTCTTTTAAGGATCTGTTAAAAGGTCATCTTTTCAATAACTATCCTATTAAAAATTGCAACCACCTAGCACTCCCCTCCCAGCACTTGTGGTCCCACTTACTTGTTCTGATTTTACTTCTGTTCTCTTTTTTGTAGTCCTTATCACTTACTATCATGTTACATTATTTGTTTATTTTCATTGTTTATTTTTTGTTTCTGTCTGTCCACCAGATCGTAAGTTCACTGATGTGTTCCAAGCATCGAGAAGTTCCTGGCACATATTAAGCACTCAATAAGAGTCAATTGCAAGACCTGGTATTGATTATAGATTTATCAGTTTAATTAAGAAGAAAAATATTTTCTTCTGCTGACTAAAGTAAAATACTGTCATTTTCATGTTTACCACCTAAAAGAAGTATCAATCTCCCCTTCCCCTACAGTTTGCGCATTTTCACAAGCTCAGGATCAAAACGAAGGAAAGGAGGTGAGCAAGAAGGAAGCCTTTTCCCTAATTCCAGAAGCCTCAATGGGACTTTCTGTACATGTTCCTTTCATTGTACTGAACAGACCACGTTATCATTTTTGTTTACTCTTCTCATCAATGTGACAGCTCCCCAAGAGCAGAGACTGTTTTATTTATCCATTTCATCTCTGGTACCTGACACATTATGTAACAATAATGATATTCAATAAAGGATTGCAAAGCAGTGGATGAATTATCGGAGGCAGAGTGCCAGGGAGGAAAGAACATAACATCTGAAGAGTGAGTGAGTGTGACTTCCTGTTCTGTTAACAATGTAAGCTTTGCCAAATTGTTTAATCGCTGTGAGTTTGCTTCTTCATCTATTAAATTTTTTCTGAAGATTAAATTAGGTAATGTGTGCAATGTACTTAGTAGGGTCCCCAGAATATAACATTCAGTAAATGAGGTATGCCCACCATTTATACCACACATATGCACTTTTAAATATATGTGGTGTGTGTGTGTGTGTGTGTGTGTGTGTGTATGCGTGTGTGTGTGTGTGCAGCAGCAGGAGCAGGCAGCACCTTGCCCATAAGGGAGTCTTTTGATTTGTCTGTTACTGCCAGCTGTCATGGCCACCATGGGCTAAGACCTTTTTTGTTTCTGTTTTTTATTCCATGTGTGAAGCTGAGTATACTGTCACTGCTTTGACTTCCTGTACCTCACTGATAGAAAGAAGGAAATAAGGGCCTAAGTTTCAATCCCTGAATATAAGCTCCATGAGGGTAAATTTTTTTTTTCATCCCTCTCCCCTTCCTTTTTATCTGCTATATCCCTAATGTCTAGAACAGCTCCCCATAAATATAAGTTAAAAGCTGAGTAAGTTTGCTTTCAGGTTCAAGGTAAAGTACAAGTCCTACTTAAAGCTGGGGTTAAAACCACACATCTGGCCCAGTTTTATCATAGTTTTGCAGCAGAAATGCTCAGTATTAATCCGCTAATATCTAATAGGTGTCTTGATTTTCATTTGCTCTAATTCTTGATCATGTAGTTTCCTTACAACATTTTAGGGAGAAAAGGGGATCAGCAGAGGTGCATTTGGGCAACACTTAATCTTCTATCATCCTCCCTTAGTTCTTATAAAACTTAATTAAAGACATGAAGAAGAGCTGAATAAATGGAGGTATACTATGTTTCTGAAAGAGAAATCCCAGTTTTCTAAAGACATCACTTCTCCTCCAAACAAATCTATGAATTCAGTGGCATTATAATTAAAACCTCAATAGAATTTTACTTGAGAAGATGTGAAGGCAGAGCTTGATAAATTTGATAGACTAGATAAATGGAAGTGTATTTGGATGAATAAGTATATAAGAATATCTAGAAAAACATTTCAAAGTTCAGTACAGTAGGAGGTACTTGTGATGTCAGGTATCAAAATATAGATCTGGACTACAAAACTTAAAACAGGATGACACAGTAATGGATAAGAAAATAAATCAATGAGATCAACTAAAAAGTCTAGAAACAGATAAAATACATATCAAGACATAGTATGTGATAAAGATGGCATTTAGTATTTTGAGGGAAACTTTGTCACATGTTCATTTATAGAAAAATAATATAGTGGGATACTTCATGCAGTATACAAAAGTAAATCCAGATTGAATAAGTAATACATCTAAAAACAAAACTATGAAAGTATTAAAGAGAAAATCTTATATTTTGATAAAGTAGGAGTGAGGCTGGCCTTCCTAAGCAATACATAATACACAATGGCATACTATTAAGCCACAAGAAAAGAATAAAATTGTGTCATTTGTAGCAACATTATATTACATGAAATAAGCCAGGTATAGAAAGGCAGATACCACATGCTCTCACTCACGTGTGGAAGCTGAAAAACGTGATCTCATGGACATGGAGAAGAGAATGATGGATACCAGAGTGGTGGGTGAATAAACAGATGTCAGTTAATGGTAGGAACATACAATTATATAGAAGAAGTAAGTTCTAAGGTTTGATAGCAGACTAGGATAACTATACTTAGCAATAATATTTTATGTATCTCAAAGAAACTAGAAGAGAGGACTTGAAATGTTCCCAGTGCATGGAAATAATAAATGCTCAAGGTGATGGATACTCCCCAAAACTCTGACTTGATCATTATGCATTTCATGCATGTAACAAATATTCACATGTACCCATGATATGTATAATATTATGTATCAATAAAAGAAAAAAAAGAATGAAGTATTTTTAAGTTTATAAAAAAACAATGAAGTAAAAATAAACTCAACTATTAAAAATATTATACCTGAAATATATTATAAAAAGATTGATAGCTGATAAAAGAATTTTTTTAAAGACAACCAGATTAAATTTAAAATCTATTAAAATCTCAACAGAATTTTACTTGAGAAGATATGAAGGCAAAACTTGATAAATTTGATAAACTAGATAAATGCCAACTAGATAAGTGCCAATAATGTCAAAAGGTATTTCACAATCAAATAAAAATGCCTCATAAGTTTAAGAAAAGATGATCATACTCATTGGTAAGCAACCAAGTGTTTATAAAACACATTGAAATACTTATTACAATTTAACTAACTGACAACCATTTAAATAATCTTTGATGGCCAACACTTATAAGTATGTGGAGAATAGGTATTCTTCTACTCTCCTTATAGTATATTTCAGCAAGGCAACTTTGCAATCTCTGGCAAATTTATAAATATGCATATACTAGGACTCTACAATTTCAACTCTATCTTTTAAAATGCACCTAAAGAGATACATATGTATGTATGTGTATATATATATATGTATGTATATATGTGTGTATATATATGATAATATGTATTCTGACATTAATTAGAACAGTGATAAATTAGACACCACCTAAATGCCCCTCATTTTAAAAAAATGATATATAAATTATGGTAGTTCATACTTTAGAATGCCCATTCAGCTGTTAAAACATAATACTATCACCCTCTGTTTACTGACACCAAATGGTATCTATGACTTGTGACAAATAAGATATAAAACAAATTAAAAATATGTATTATGTATATAAAATATTCATATTTTTTAAAATTATGTGTATATATAATTTTCTTTCATATACTTCTGTGTTTGAATTTTTTCACAAAATAGCACCTCTGCAATTAATATAAATGAAGAAAGTATTGAGGCAGTAAACACACACACACACATACACACATACACACACACACACACATATATATATGTTCATGGATAGATAACTTGATAAAGGTAAAAAAAAATTGTCATGTAAAGCAGGTCACCTCAAGAAGAGTAATGAACTACGTTAAGAGACAGAATGAGCTTGGGTGATTTAACATGGCAGGAAACAGGAGTAAGTACTCCTCTAACTTGACTCTCTTTCCTCCCCAAGATGTGGGGTTCCTCAATGTCTGATGGCAAGTGGAAACCAGTGGGCACGAGAGCTCATGGATGTAAACTCTGGGGACAGCGCCAAGTGGAGGAGGGTAGAGAGGGGGGCAATACAGCAAAAAGAAAATAGCTAGCACACTGACTTTAATGGAAATGCTTCTAAAATTTCTTTTTTTAGGTAAAATATTTGCTCATTTCAAGGAATTATTTTCTATGAGTTGAGTATTCCCTGCTAATTCTAGTTACTATCCTAAATAAACTGAACTCTTTAATCCTTTTGTTTCTTGTGTATGCTGACATAATCATATGGTTTCCTTCTTTAATCTGTTAATGTGATTATATAAATATAAGTTTTCCAATGTTGAGCCATTTTTGTATTCCATAAACTGAATACTACTGGGTATCAATGTATTATTTGTAGACAAATAGCGATTTATTTTGTGGGTATTTGATTTAGAACTTTTGAATATCCACATTATAAGTTAGAATGTATTATAATTGTTGTCCTCCAAATATCTTGAGTTAATTTATGTTGTCAAGGCTTTTCATTTTTATTTGCTGAAATAGGTCTTATAAATAAAAAAAATTAAGTTTTCTAAGTTATAAAGACTTGGTAACACATGCTTATAAAGATTCTGAACCTTTTTTCAAGGGGTGGTTTATGTCAGGTGGTTGCATTTTTGGAGTTAATTTTTTTTTTTTTTTTTTTTTTTTGAGACGGAGTTTCGCTCTTGTTACCCAGGCTGGAGTGCAATGGCGCGATCTCGGCTCACCACAACCTCTGCCTCCTGGTTTCAGGCAATTCTCCTGCCTCAGCCTCCTGAGCAGCTGGGATTACAGGCACACGCCACCATGCCCAGCTAATTTTTTGTATTTTTAATTGAGACAGGGTTTCACCATGTTGACCAGGATGGTCTCGATCTCTTGACCTCGTGATCTACCCGCCTCGGCCTCCCAAAGTGCTGGGATTACAGACATGAGCCACCGTGCCCAGCCCTGGAGTTACTTTTTGAGTCAAATAGATTAAATATGCCTTTGATGATTCCTCTGCTATTAAGTTTTTGTGGTTCTTCTTTGGTCAAATTTATTAAATTATATTTTCTATAAAATGGCTTTATCCATATTTTCAAAATTAATTGCATAAATGTTTTGATACTATATTTTTAGGATCATTAATATTTGTGGTCATGGTACCCAGCTCATTCATACATAATAAGACTTTTGCCTTTTGAGGTTTGTTTCTTCTATTTGTTCAAAGTATCAGCTTTTTTCTTGATCATCTCTATTGCTTATTTGTTGTCTGTTGAATTATTTTTCTTTTATCCTTATCATTTCCTCCTCTCTACTTTTTTAATTCTATAGTTCTTTTTCCCACTTTTATGAATTAAACTGTTTATAAATTTTTACTGTTTTCTAATACATGCTTTTAGGACTTTAAATTTCCTCTTCAAATGCTATCTTAAGTGTATCTCACAAGTTCTGATAAGAAATGTTCTCATTGACGTTTAGCTTCCAAATGTTTTTTAATTCACTCTGATTTCCTATTCTTAATGTATACATTATTTAGAAGTGTGATTTTTTTTAATTTCTTGTGATTGATTTTAAACACCATTTTTGGTTTTTTGTTATTGATTTCTAATTTTATTGTATACAGGTCCAAGAATTAATAAAAACTTTATTTGTGGATCAGTATATGGTTAAGTTTTATAAACCATCGATCTAATTGTTAAATATCTACTCCTTGGGTAAAGAATTTATATCTAACTTGTAAATTGTGTTGTTGAAAGTTGATCAGTGGTTTATTGGAGAAGCATATAATAATTTCCCTCTGTTAATTTTATTAATAATTTCAGTAATTCAATGAATTCTCATTTTATGTGTATTGAGGCTTTTGTTGGGATGCATGGGTATTCATGATAATTACTTTTGGTTGGTGGATATTTCATTTTATTGTTATATAATATTCCCCTTTATTCCTATTAATGCTTTTATCTCAAGATCATTTTCTTGAGATAAATATTAATCAGCCTTAACTTGGTGAAGAGTAAATATGGAATTCCCTCATTATCTGCCTTTAGACATATATCTCTTAGACAATATCTGACATGTTTGGTAGAGTCCTTAACTTTCCAGTCACATTTCGTTATTAAGAATTCAGTTCAATCTAATCCAAAACTCTAATTTCACATGTAATTTACATCTCATTTCATTCTTTTCTCATAGCTGCACACCATTAACCCATTCTGAGTCTCTCAACCACAAATCTAACATTTCTATTTCCTCCATTTAACCAACTTCTTATGCAAATAGTGTTGTAGAATTGTATTTTAAAGGAAAATTAAAATAAATTAAAATACTATACTTTTATTTAGAAATGATTAACAAATGAAAGAAAAGGTAGAAAGAGAAAAAAAGAAATTTTATCAAAATTATTATTAATTCTGAATCTCAAACAATTTTATCTTAAAATATCTACAGATAATAAAATCAGAAGAAGAGAAAAAAGAAAGGTACAGAAGAAATATTTGAGAGAGCAACGGCTTAAACTTTTCCAAAATTTATGATGGTCACCAAAACTCAGATACAGAAAACTCCCAGAATGCTAAGAAGGACAAATACCAAAAAGCTTATACCTACACGTATCATATTGAAACTTCAGAAAAGTAAAGACCAAAAAAAATGTGTGTGTGTATGTGTGTATGTGTGTGTGTGTGTGTGTGTGTGTCTTGAAAGAAGCCAGAAGAAAACATTGCCTAAAGAATAAGAAATACATCAGACATCTCTTTAAAAGACATGCAAGCAAGAAGAGACTGGAGTGAAGTTTGAGAAGGAAAGCCCACCAATGTATAATTTGATATCCAGTAAAATTATTTTTCAAACGTAAAAGAGAAATAAAGACTTTCTCAGACAAACAAAAATTGAGGAAACTTGTCACCAATAGAGATGCACTGCAAATAATGTTAAAAGGAGTTCTTCAAAGAAAACTGACTTACATGATATTCTGAAAAAGGTAAAAATAAAAATATGGCTTAAAAAAATCAGTTGTTTCCAGCCCTGTTCTGGAGGAGGGAAGAAGAGATGAATATGTAGAGCAGAGGTGATTTTAGGGCTGCGAAGCTACTCTGTATGATACTGTAATTGTGGATACAAAAAATTATACATTTGTCAAAACCCATAGAATTGTGCAACATACAGTTTGTGCTCTAATGTAATCAATAGACTTAGATCAGTAATAATGTATCAATATTGGTTCATCAATTGTAACAAATATAACACACTAACATAAGATATTAATAATAGAAGCTGTATGCAATGAGGAGAAAGGATGTATAGGAACTCTCCCTATTTTCTGCCAAACTTTTCTGTAAACCAAAAATTCCTTGTTTGTTTATTTTTTGAGACAGAGTCTCACTCAGTTGCCCAGACTTAGAGTGCAGTGGCGCGATCTCCGCTCACTGCAACCTCCGCCTCCCAGGCTCAAAGCATTCTCCTGCCTCAACCTCCTGAGTAGCGGGATTAGACACACCTGCCACCACATCCAGCTAATTTTTGTATTTTTAGTAGAGATAGGGTCTCACTATGTTGGCCAGGTTGGTCTTAAACTCCTTACCTCAGGTGATCTGCCCACCTTGGCCTCCCAAAATGCTGGGATTACAGGCGTAAACCAGCACCCTCAGCAAATTCCTCTTAAAAGATAAAAACGGCCAGGCCCTTTGGCTTATGCCTATAATCTTAATACTGGGAAGCTGAGGTGGGAGGATTGCTTGAGGCCAGGAATTCAAGACCAGCCTGGGTTACACAGCGAGGCCATGTCTCTATTAAAATAATAATAATACACAAATTAGCCAGGCATAGTGGGGTCTAAAATTAGCTACTTAGGAGACTGAGGCAGCAGGATGAATTGAGCTCAGGAATTCGAGGCTGCAGTGAGCTATGATTGTACCGCTGCACTCCAGCCTGGGTGACAAAACTGGATCCTGTCTCTAAAAAGTTAAAAAAAAATTAAAGCTGTTAATTAAGAAAGGTTTAATTTTTTTTTTACAATGAAAATACCAATTTAGAAATAATTAAACAGATGCTTAGGGAATGGTAAGGGTAAAAGTAAAGCATTAATTATCTGTATAATTTTTAATACTCTAATTCAGCTTCCACCAGAAATCAAAAAGTTATTAAGAAGAATATTTTTAAAGCCTGTTATTTATTTTTTTTAAAAACTACATTTTAGCTTCATCACCTGGGTAAAGTCAGGATGTGCTGAGAACTTTCCTGTGGGTCACCATGTTCCCATACAGATGATGCAATAGAAAAATAGCAGACAGGCAAGGGAAATGATTAGACTTTGTTATTCCAAAGAGAATTTTTGTTTGACCATATAATATGCTGGTAATTAGACCTTGCACCCCAGGATCTCACAGCTGTCTTTCTGCCATTTAATTTTTCTCTGTCAGAATCTTAGAGACATTGTAGAATACATTGAAGCCTTTTTTTAAAAACAACATTCATGTATGAATCCTTGCATTTGGAACCTTGCTGTGCTGATATGATTTAAAAGGGCAAATTCAGAGAACATTTTTCAGCTGAGGAGCCTAGAGTCCCCGCAATCGTGAAGTAAGTGAATTGGCATTTTCCGACTGCATTTCTTGACCTCTTCTCATTTCCAGGTTTCTCATGGTATTTACATTGCGATCTTAAACTTCAGAGCATTGGGGAGAAGATGAAATGTTTTAATTGGGATGGGTGGTGACATCATATTTACATTTTAATAAATCATTCTGGTGAAAAACAAGTCAGAAGGAGGCAAAAATGAATGTGGGTTTGTAGGGATCTGCAGCAACCTCAATTCTTGCCTTTTCAGAAGAAAAACGTAAGACTGAGGGACATTACGCAGAGTGAGAGATCAAGGCAAGTTTTAGAGCAGGAGTGAAAGTTTATTAAAAAGCTTTATAGCTCACGCCTGTAATCCCAGCACTTTGGGAGGCCGAGGCTGGTGGATCACGAGGTCAAGAGATCGAGACCATCCCGGTCAACATGGTGAAACCCCGTCTCCACTAAAAATACAAAAACTTAGCTGGGCATGGTGGCATGTGCCTGTATTCCCAGCTACTCGGGAGACTGAGGCAGGAGAATTGCCTGAACCCAGGAGGAGGAGGTTGCGGTGAGCCGAGATCGCGCCATTGCACTCCAGCCTGGGTAACAAGAGCAAAACTCCGTCTCAACTTAAAAAAAAAAAAAAAAAAAAAAAAAGCTTTATAGCAGGAATAAGGGGAAGTAAAGTACACTCGGAAGAGGGCCAAGCAGGCAATTTGAGCGATGAGGGCACGGTATGACCTTTAACCTGTGGTTTCATACCTTACCACGCTTCCGGGTTCCTGTGTTCCCTTCCTCTATTTTTCCCTTGGGCTGGGCTTTCCGCATGCGCAGTGGCCTGCCAGCGCTTGGGAGGGGCGCATGCGCAGTGTGTTTACCGTATTTGTACCCGAGCTGAGCATTCTTCGCTTACCAGCCGAATGTTCCTAGAAGGTCATATGCCGGTTAAATTCTGTCATTTTGCATGCTTGAGCCCGCTCTCCAACTCCTGGGATCTTCCTGGGAAGCTGCTGGCCAACAGTTTAAGGTTTATTCCATCTACTGGTAGACTGACTTTCCCTACCACTGACTGCAACCAATTATTTTTTTAGAGAGACAATATAACAACTGCCTGATCACCTGATGGCCACCTGACATTCCTGGTGATGGCAGGGAGTCCTCCCTGTCCTGCTCATGCCTGACTGGATACCTACTGTGACAGGTTGACCTATTAGGAGGCAGTTACAGTCTTTTAGATGAGAGATGACATCTTCCTTTCTAAGGATATCTGCCTTCGGACAGTTAGTAATCTCCTGATTCAAAGGAAGGGGGTAGAATTTCAGATAGCTTTATAAATGAAGCGCTTTAAATCTTCAGAGAAGACATTTGAGAGCGACTTTTAAGAAGGAGATTGCATCTGAATAATATTCTAGAGTGGACTGATAGACGCTGAGGACATTTCAGTTGGAGGACAGAGCATGAACAAAAGCAAACCATATTCATAGAATGATGGGCTGCACAGTTTGGATAGAGTTTAGAATACCTAAAAGAAAGTTTAGAATATGAGACCGAAATGAAATGTGAAAGAAGGTTGTGGATAATAACAATACTAGGCCTAGGTTATCAAGCTCATACTTTGTCACAAAAAAATCTAACGAAGTTGGTTTAAACTAAGAAATAGTATGTGCAGAGCAGTGGTATATGGAGTTGGGAAATTTTTTTCAGTTTAAGATGATGCTACTCACATGATTGTGCCTCATCCCTAGAGATCTTGAATTAATTGGTCTAGAAGTATGGATTTCTTTTTTTAAATTTTTTACTTTTTAATAAAAATTGTATGTATACAAAGTATGCAATGTGTTTTCATAGACATATACATTGCGATGTGATTACTACAGTCAAGCTAATTAATACAATCATTTCTGTGCTTGTGTATGGTGAGAACTCTTAAGATCTACTCTCTTAACAAATGTTCAATATAATGCAGCATTATTAAATATTGTCACCATGCTGTACATTAGATCTCTAGAATTTACTCATTCTACATAACTGAAACTTGGTACATTTTGACCAATATATCCCTATCTCTGCCTCCCACCCACCACTGGCAACCACCAGTCTACCCTCTGCTTCAGTAAGTTGGATTTTTTTAAAGATTTTTCACGTAAGAGAAATCATGCTATATTTTTCATTCTGCATAATGTCCTTCAGGTTGATGATCCCTTTATTCAAAGGAAGAGGGTAGAATTTCTGATATTGTTACAAATGAAGTACTATGAATATTCAGAGAAGACACTTGAGAGTAAATTTTAAGAAGATGGCATTTGAATAATGTCACTTAGCATAATGTCCTGGAGTACATTTATCTGCTTACAACTATGAACCCCAATAACAAGCGTATGATGTGCTTTATCAACAGCTATGTAGTACAGGCCCAGAAAGCATTGTCCTTTTTTCACATCAAGTTGTGCTACAGTCAGTTTAGGAAATGACACTTACATTGTAGAGTGGAAGTTGAGGAACCAGTGAGTTACATTAATTTATACATTTATTGCTGTCATGGTCATGATATTTTGTATATACCCCTTTACATTCTACAGTAAAAAACTTGCCCATGACCTGAAAATAATGTTCTCTGCTTCCTCTCACACTTATTTCACCTGTCAGTCCTCACTTTGGGCCCAATGTATAATATGTCCAGCATAGAGCCGTAGCTCACAAATGCAGGTGCCCATCCGAATACCCCATGTAATATTTTTAAAAATGTAGAGTTCCAGGTCCTATCTCAGATCTGTTAAATTAGCATGTCCAGAGGTGGGGCCAAAGTGGGGACACACACACACACACACACACACACACACACACACACACACACGGACATGCATACACGTGCACACATAGGCACGCACAGACACATACCCTTCACTGAGGGCTCTAAAGCATATCTGTGACTAAGAACCACTGACATTCACTATTTCTACTTGAATTTTTAAGGTGTCTCATTTAGAGAAATCCCACTCTGGTGGTCTCTTAATATGAATCATAATGTTTAAGGAGTAATTACTGAGTTGAATTTTACCTATCAGCACTTTTATTCCTGATTTCTTCAGGAAACTCTCTCAAATATTAATGCATTGAATTGTATAGTCTTCCCAATATTAGTAGAGTCCCCGTGACTAGCAAGTTTTCTCACATTTAAATGTCGAAAAAGTAAATTTTCTGCAGAGCTTTTGAGTAATCATGGCAATTTGAGAAATTAGAGACACCATTTTTTAAGTCAAAGTGATTATAATCCAATTATATTATCATCACCGAAGACTGAAAGTGAAAGCAGGAGGATGATGTCATCAGCACTGTGTGAGGTCAGGAAGTTAATCATGCCTTTCACAGTTCAAACATTATCAAGTAAACAGATTGTCCAGAACGTCAACACTTTCTCCTTTCTCAATTAAGAAATATGGTAGGTCCTCAATGTTCTCTCAGGCATGCCTTTGAAGAATCTTCACATACCTTTCTCTGTTCCGTCCCAGGATTCTGGTTAAGTCTGAAATGGATTCACTCACCCAAGGCAAGGCAACTTTATCTGTGCTGTGAGTCAACTTCCAAAAGTCACTGCATTTCACAATGCAGTGTGAACTAACAACCTTATCACTCTTCCTACTTTTACATTTATATTAAGGTTTCATACTATTTTAAGTCGGAATTACATCTCTTAGGAAAAGAAATTTCCTCAGAAAAACTGGAGCTGATGACCTGGTGTTTGTTTTTATGGCTTCCTCCTGAGTGTGAAGTATTCTGATCCCATTCAACCGTGTGCCAAGTGCAGTGAAAGATAATGTGATAAATATTTTCATCTTTCTTGTCCAAGTTGTACTTTGATCTATTATATCATATAATAAGATTCATTTTGAGTGACATTTATTTTTGGTGGGACAAAAATATATCACTTTATTTTTTATTAATATAATTGTACATATTTATGGGGTGTATGTAATATTTGGATACATTTATACAATGAGTAATGGTCAAAATAGGTCATGTAGGATATTCATTGCCTCAACTATTTATCATTTCTTTGTGTTGGGTAAGTTCCAAATCTTCTCACTATTTTGAAATATACAATAAATTATTAACACCGTAACTTATTCATTCTATCTAACTGTATTCATGTCCCCATTATCCAATCTCTCTTTTCTCTTCCTTGCCCCTATTTTTCCCAACCCCTGGTGACCATCCTTCTCTACCTCCATGAGATAAACGTTTTGTAGTTCCCATATGTAAATGAGAGCATGAGATATTTGTCTTTCTGTGCCTGGCTTATTTCACTTAATACAATGACTGCGAGTTCCATCCATGGTGCTGCAAATGACAGGATTTCATTCTCTTTCATGGCTGAGTGACATTTTATTGCATATATCTGTCATGATTTCTGTATCCATCCATCCACTGATGAACACTTAGGTTGATTTCATACCTTGGTGATTATGAATAGTAGCTGCAATAAACATAGTAATGCAGATCTCTTTTTTTAATTCTGTCCAGCAGATTCTAAAAAATTTTACTGAGATAAAATATACATATATAATTTACCATCTTTAGCATTTTCAAGCATATAATTCAGTGGTAATAAACATATTTCTATTCTTTTCTCCTTAATTATTCCTCCCCTTTCTCTTTCCTGGCCTTTGGTAATCACCAATTTACTCTCTGTCTTCATGAGATCCACCATTTATTTTAGCTCGCACACGAGTGAGAACACATGATACTTGTCTCTCTGTTCTTGCCTTATTTCACTTAACATGATGGCCTCCAGTTACATCCGTATTGCCGCAAATAATACAATTTCATTCTTTTATGGCCAAATAATATTTCTTTGTGTGTATGTACTAAGTTTTCTTTATTCATTTGTTCATGGGCACTCAGATTGATTCTCTATCTTGGTTGTTATGAACAGTGCTGCAATTACAGGGAAGTTCAGATATCTTTTTGATATACTTATTTCCTTTCTTTTGTATGTATATTCAGCAGTGAGATTTCGGAATAATAAGGTATTTACGTTTTTAGGGTTGTTTTTTTTTTTTTTTTGAGGAACGTCCATACTGTTTTCCATAATAGCTGTACTAATTTATATTCTTATAACTGATGTACGAGAATTTGCTTTTTTCTTTATCCACAATTTTAACTATTTGTATCTCTGACAATAGCCATTTTAATGGTACTGAGATGATATCTCATTGAGGTTGTGATTGGTATTCCCTTTATGATTAGAGATGTTGAGTATTTTCTTTATACTTGCTGGCCATTTGTATGTCTTCTTTTGAGAAGTGTCTGTTTATATCATTTGCCCATTTTTTAGTCAGGTTATGTATTAGCCATTGTTGAGTTTCTTACATAGCTGGCCCTTGGACAACATGGGTTTGAGTTGCACAGGTCCACTTACACTTGGATTTTTTTCAATAAATACATTGGAAAAATTATTTGAAGATTCGCAACAGTTTGAAGAAATTTGCAGGTGAAACAAATAGCCTAGAAATATTTTTTAAATACGTTAGGCATGTCACAATTACACAAAATACATGTAGACACTAGTCTATTTTATCATTAACTACCATAAAATGTACTCAAACCTATTAAAAATGTTAAAATGCATCAAACTTGACACAAACACTTATAGATCATACACGGTACCATTCAGTCTAGAGAAGTGTCAACAAACATAAACATTCAATGTGAAATCATAACTGCATAAAGTTACCTGTAGTGTGCACTCCACTACTCTAATAATTTTATAGCTACCTCCTGTGGCTATTGCAGGTAGCTCAAGTATTGCAGCATCCTCTTAAAATATCACGTGGCACTAACGACCTCCACGTAAGGTAGCTCAAGTATTGCAGCATCCTCTTAAAATATCACGTGGCACTAATGACCTCCACGTAAGCAGTTTGACTCTCTAGTAAATTGCATATCACAGTAAAAAAATGATCTCTCTCAATTCTTGCATATTTTTTCATCATGTTTAATGCAGTACCTTAAACCTTGAATAACACCATGGGACCCATACAGAGTGCTACCAGTGATACTGGAAGTGCTTTCAAGAAGTGAAATCATGAAATTAAAAGGAAAAGTTGATTTACTTGATATGTACCATAGGTTAAGGTCTACAGCTGCAGTTGGGCACCATTTCAAGATAAATAAATCCAGCATGAAGACTTTTGTAAAGGGGAAAAAAAGAAAATAATAGAAAGAGAAGGAATTTGTGAAGCAATCACCACAGCTATACCAGCAGGCACAACATCTTGGTGCTTTCTTTGAAATGCCTTTGTGTTGTGTATTGAAAATCTGTTTGTATGTGGGAGCATACTTGCTGTAAGAAAGGTTTACCTATCAACTCTAATATCATTTCTGAAAAAGCAAACTCATGGCATGACAACTTGAAGCAAGAGGAAGGTGAAGGATCAGAAGTTGGAGAATTTAATGCCAGCAAACGGTAATTTGACAATATTAGAAAGAGAATTTAATGCCAGCAAAGGGTCATTTGACAATTTTAAAATATCAAGATAATAGGAGAATCAGCTTCTGCCAACCAAGAGGCAAAAGACGATTCCCAGATGTGATTAAGAAGATTATTTAGGAGAAAATATATATGTCTGAATAGGTTTTAATAAAGACAAAAGTGTCCTATTCTGGGAAAAAATGCCACAAGGTACATTAATTAGTATGGAAAAAGAAAAGCAAGTGCCAGGATTTAAGGTAGGAAGGGACAGGCTAAATCTACTGTTTGCACAAATGCAGCACAGTTTATGATCAGGACTGTCTTTATATATAAAAGTACTAAACCCCTAAACTTGAAGGGAAAAAATAAACACCAGCTGCCATTCTTTTGGTTGTACATCAAGAAGCCCTAGACAGTGAGAACCATTTTTCTGAACTGGATTCATCCATGCTTTTTTCCTGAAGTCAGGAAGTACCTTGCTAGTAAGGGATTACTTTTCAAAATTCTTCTGATACTGGACAATGCCCTTAGCCACCCAGAACCCCAGGAGTTCAACATAGAAAATCTCATAGTTGTCTTGCTGCCCTCAAACACGATGTGTCTAATTTAGCATCTGGATCGAGGGGTCATCGGGGCTTCTAAGACTCATTACACAAGGTACTCTATGGGAAGGAATGTCAATGCTATGTAAGAGCAACCCAATTTGTCTATTTTTGCTTTTGTTGTCTATGCTTTTCATGTCTGATCAAAAAAACATTTACTCAGAGCAATGGCCTGGCTCATTTTCCAGGGTGTTTTCTTCTAGCAGTTTTATAGTTTCAACTGACACTTAAGTCTTTTATCTATTTTTATTTGATTTTTATATGGTGAGAGATATGAGGCTAGTTTTATTCTTCTGTATATGTATATAGTTTTCTCAGAATGATTTAGTAAGGATATTGTCTTTTACACAATGTATGTTTTGGGCATCTTTGTCAAAAATAAGTTGGCTGTAAATGTGTGGGTCTTTTCTGGTTTCTCTATTCCATCCCATTGCTCTATGCATCTGTTTGTACACTAGTACCATGCTGTTTTGGTTACTACAGGTTTGCAGTATATTTTGAAGTCAGGTAGTGTGATGTCTCCAGCTTTGTTCTTTTTGCTTAGGATTGCTTTGGTTTTTTTAGAGTCTTCTGTGGCTCCATACAAATTTTAGGATTGTTTAATCTATTTCTATGAAGAATATTATTAACATTTTGATAGGGATTGAACTGAATCATGGATTACTTTGAGTAGTACGGATATTTTAACAATATTAGCTCTTCCAGTTCATGAATATGGGATACCTTCCTAATTTTTTTCTGTCTTCTTCAATTTCTTTCATCAGTGTTTTATAGTTTTCATTTTAGAGCTCTTTCATCTTTTTGGTTATATTTATTATTTTTTTTTTTTTTTTTTGAGACGGCGTTTCGCTCTTGTTACCCAGGCTGGAGTGCAATGGCGCGATCTCGGCTCACCGCAACCTCGGCTCACCGCAACCTCCGCCTCCTGGGTTCAGGCAATTCTCCTGCCTCAGCCTCCCGAGTAGCTGGGATTACAGGCACATGCCACCATGCCCAGCTAATTTTTCGCATTTTTAGTAGAGACGGTGCTTCACCATGTTGGCCAGGATGGTCTCGATCTCTTGACCTCATGATCCACCCTCCTCGGCCTCCCAAAGTGCTGGGATTACAGGCTTGAGCCACTGCGGCCGGCCAGTTACATTTATTCTTAAGGGTTTTTGTTGTAGCTGTTGTACATAGGATTCCTTTCTTGATCTCTTTTTCGATTGTCTAGTTTTTGTGTCAGGGTAATGCTTGCCTTGCTATAATTCGTTTGGAAGTATTCTCTCCTTTTTTTTAAAAAAAAATAATTTGAGAAGAAGTGATATTAGATCTTATTTAAATGCTTGATAGAATTCAGCAGGGGAACCATCAGGTCTTGAGCTTCCCTTTGATGGGAGACTTTTTATTACTGTTTGGATCTTGTTACTCATTAATAATCTGTTCACGTTTTATATTTCTTCATGGTTCTATCTTGGTATGTTGTCCATGTCCAGAAATTTATCCATTTCCTAGAGGTTTTCAAATTTGTTGGTGTTTAGATGTTCATAATAGTCTCTAATGATCCTTTCTTTGGTTTTGGTTTCTGTACTTTTGGTATAGTGTTTTCTTTTTTGTCCCTGGTTTTATTTATTTTGGTCTTTTCTTTTTTAGTCTCACTAGTGGCTTGTCAACTTCATTTATCTTTTCAAAAAACAATTTTTATTTTGTTGATCTCTTGCATATTTTAGTCTCAACTTAATTTATTTTTGCTCTGACCTTCATGATTTCTTCTTCTTTTTTTTTTTTGAGACGGAGTTTCGCTCTTGTTTCCCAGGCTGGAGTGCAATGG
>CAUYOR010194803.1:0-14144 GCA_963573925.1 Callimico goeldii
TGGGGAGGGATAGCCTGGGGATAAATGCCAAATGTGGGTGAAGGGGTAGAAGGAAGCAAAACACATGGCCATGATCTATGCAACTGTCTTGCATGTTCTGCACATGTACCCCAAATCCTAAAATGCAATAAAAAAAATAAAAAAATAAAAAAATAAAAAAAAAGAAAATATAATTCTCATTAGCATCATAAGTATTATGTACAGACATAACTCAAAGATACTATAGGCTTGATTTCAGACCATGGCCATAAAACAAATACCACAATAAAGCAAGTGACACTAGGCAGGTTCATTCCATAGATACCGGCTATAGAAATGAGCTGTAAAGGGAAGGAAATAGGAGAATGGGAATAAGGCAAAGAAGGCAATGCTTCTTGCATTTTGAGTTTCCAATGCATAAAAGATATGTTTACACTATATTTGATGAAGCCTAAAAAATCCCTAATGGACACATCTTAATTTTAAAACAATGCTTTATTGTTAAAAATTACTAAGGATCATCTGAACTTCTAGCAAGCTGTAATGTTTTTCAGAGGGAGGGTCTTGGCTCAGTGTTTATGACTGCTGACAGATTAGGGTAAGGGTTGCTGAAGATTAGAGTGTCCATGGCCATTTTTATAAATTAGACAACAGTATAGTTTGCTGCATCAATTGACTGTTTATTTGACAAAATATTTCTCTGTAGCATGAGATGTTGTTTGATAGCATTTGGCCCACAGAACTTCTTTTAAATGTGGAGTTAATTTATCCCTGCTGCTGCTTTATCAGTTTAGTTTCTAAAACATTCTAAATCATTTGTTGTCATCTGAACAATGTTCACAGTCTCTTCACCTGGTGTAGATTCCATCTCAAAAATTCGTTTTCTTTGCTCATCTATAAGAAACAACTCTTTATCGGCTCAAGTTCTATCATTAGATTGCAGCAATTCAGTCACACCTTCAGGATCCACTTCTAATTCTGGTTCTGTTGATAGTTCCACCACTGAAGTCTTGAACCCATCAAGTCATCCATGAAGGTTGGAATCAACATCATCCAATCTCCTGTTAATGTTGCAAATTTGACCTCCTCTCATGAGTCACAAGTGTACTTATTGGCATCTAGAATGGTGAATCCTTTCCAGAAAATCTTCAATTTACTTTCCCCAGATCCATCAAAGGAATCCCTATCTATGGCAGCTATAGCCTCATGAAATGTGTGTCTTAAATAATAATATTTGAAAGTTGAAATGACTTCTTAATCAATGGACTGTAGAATGGACAATGTGTTAGCAAGCATGAAAATAACAATAATCTTCTACACCTCCATCAGAGCTCTTGGGTGACCAGGTGCATTGACAATAAGAAATAATATTGCTGAGCAATAAGTCTCAGCAGCTGTCTTAAAATAATCAGCACATCATGCTATAATTTTGTCCTTTGAAGCTCTGAAGCCAGACATTGACTTTTCCTCTCTAGCTATGAAAGTTCTAGATGTCAGTGTCTTCCATTAAAGGCTATTATTACATTTACATTCATATCCTATTGTCTAGTGTACCTGACTTCATCAATGTTCTTAGCTAAACCTTCTGGTTAGCTTGCTGCAGCTTCTAGATCATCATTTGTCACTTTGCTTTGCACACTGATGTTATAACGATGGCTTCCTTCATGTTAAAAAGATGGCTTCCTTCCTTAAACCTCATCAACCAACCTCTGCTAACTTTGAACGTTTCTTCTGTAACTTTCCACCCTCTCTCAACCTTCAGAGAATTGACGAGAGTTTGGACCTTGCTCTGGATTAGGTTTTGGCTTAAGGGAATTTTGTGGCTGGTTTGATCTTCTATCCAGACTACTAAAATTTTCTCCTTATCATCAATAAGGCTGTTTTGCTTTCTTATCATTCATACCTTCCCTAGTGTAGCACTTTTAATTTCCTTCAAGAACTTTGCCTTCACAACTTGGCTATTTGGTACAAGATGCTAAGTGTTTGGCTTATCTGAACTTCCAACATGCCTTCTCATTAAACTTAATCATTTCTAGCTTTTGATTTAAAGTAAGAGATGTTGGACTCTTCCTTTCACTTGAATACTGAGAGGTCATGAATCGGCATAATATCAATATTGTTGTGTCTCAGGGAATAGGGAGGCCCAAGGAGAAGAAGAGATGGGAGAACAGACGGTGAGTGAGGCAGTCAGAACACACACAAATTTACATATTAAGTACACTGTCCTATGTGGGTGTGGGTCATAACCCCCAAGAATTACCAAACTGCAAATTTCTGTAATTGCAAGAATTACCAAAATATAACAGAGACATAAAATGAGCTCATGCTGTTGGGAAATGATGCCAATACAGTAGCTCAACACTGGTTGACACAAACCTTCAATGGGTAAACAAATGCAATATCTCAGAAGTACAATAAAATGTCTGTAACGAAAATATTTGACATCAGATCTGTTACCCTTTGTGTTAAGAAACTTGGTGTTTATAAAATTATTTTAATGTTTTCCAACCTTTCCTTCCCAAATTGCAAAACCTCTGGAATAATATTCTAGGGTTCTAAAAATCTTTGTTTTGAAAAAAATCCATCTGTCTTGATTTTCAGTAGTCAATGTTCTGGCAAAGGACAAAACTTGCTCTTCACTGCTCCCCTCTCACACCAGCCTAAGATCACAAAACACCTGTGAGACCTATCTGCAGATAGGAAGCCAAACTTCCAGCTTTTTTCTGCCTTCACAATCCACACTTTTTCCCATAACCAGATATCTGTGAATTTCACCCAGAATTCTAACTCTGTGAGCTTCTAACTGTAAGACCACACATTTTGAAATCTGTCTAGAGAGCACACCGAGTTGGATGGGAGGTGAGGAGGAAGAATTGGGAAGACAAGGAGCAGGTTGTCCATGAGACACTGAGCATGCATGTGCTCTCATTTAGTGAGGCTGATGAGGCTTGTGGCAGAGCCACACAAGTCCACTCTGTCGGTCACATTCGTGGACCTTGAAGTGACTTGAAGCACTCACACACACAACTAAAAGTGGAGGCTTCGACTTTGAGAGACCTGATCTCACTGGGGGAATGGATGCTTACTGCACAGAGATTTTCTTTCTCTAAGCAGCTTGATGATCTCAGTAGAGCTAGTGTTTGAGATTGAGTGCTCTGGAATTATGCTGCTTGTGTGAACTCTTGCTGCACGTCCTGCCACTTGCAGTCTAGTGAGCTCGTCTGCAAAACAGGAATAAAATAGACCTTGTTAAGGTGAACACCTGGTTCAAGTCCCACTGGTCTTGAGGACAGTCTTGCTTGCTCTGTGGAAGCCCTGCTGATTGAGGTCTCTGAATAGAGAGTGGCAGGAGGTGTTTTGGTGCACAGCTTAGCCTGTAGCCACTACAATAGAGAAAATATGTGCCCTGTATGTCAGAAGGCTTTAAACAAGTCTCTTATTATAGGTAAAGTAACCATGACATAGAAAGATTAATTCATTTTAGATTAGCTAAATAGCTAGGGAGTGTCAAATTAGGACACTGACTTTCTAATCAATATCACTTCAATGACAGTGTAACAACTTACTATTTATTAATTACAGAAAGCATCTTTTGTCTCCGATTGGATCAGAATTTCCCTAGGTACCCAGGGTATTGAGCTGTGCCTTCAAACTACACTATATTCATGATACACCTTCCTGGGGTGCTCAACATACTGGATGGTGAATTATTATACTTAAGAAATATGGTCGATGGTATTATATGGTAGAATCATAAACAATTTCTGAAACATTTTAAGATAAATTAAAAGGATTGAAATTAGTTCTCTCTTGGGGGTACCAGCATGTATTTTTAAATTACTATCTGCTTTATTTACTGAAGTTTCAGTAAGGAAAAGAAATATATTGAAAATTACTGTTCTCACTGCTACGTAATTGCACTGACTTCAGATATATACTGCATCAAAGCCAGGTGTCAGATTCATGAACAGTCTCAGCTTAACTGAGGACCTGACTTGCTTATGAGATATATTTAGAAACATTGAGGTTAACTCAAGGGTTTCTTCAATCCTGGGTTTAAATACCATCTTGGAGGAAAACGCTTTTCTGTTCAGAGCACGATTCCACCCGTCTCTCTTTTGCAGACAAAAATGAACAAAATACTCTTATTGTCTTTGTGTATGTTTGACATGCATTCTGTTCTTTCTTTTAAAGACTCATTTTTACTTGGTGATTCCCCTGCTCTTTTTCTCCTTAACCTGTGTGAGCTGCGATGGTACGTTCTAGTTCTTCCAACACCATTTGCACCAACACTTTAGGTCTCTCAAGGTTTTTCCTCCTGTTTTACTCAGTTTTGAGTTCTACGCTTTTGGTTATTCATTGGAGCATCCTTCCCTTCGTTCTCTCCCTTTCTGTCACACATACACAAACACAGGCATAGAGACACACACACACATGCACACGCACATGCACACACACACACACACACACACACACAAACTTCTTATCACCTTTTTAGCTAAACGTTTTCCACATTTCACTTTTCACTGTCCAGAAGACAAGTCAATATATTTACCAGATACTGCTCTGATTCAGCATGAACACATTGTTCTTTATGGATTCTTTAAGTTTTATAGCATCGAGATTTGGGCCACAGTGGGCCAAGATTCAAGGATTGCTTTGGAAACATGTAAATCCACTTCTCAGGAATTAGCACAGAATTCCTCCACCCTCCTTGCTCCTGATGCAGCTCCTACCTGCAAATATTTTACTTTTGTTATCACCTGTAATGTTGAGTAAGGTACGCCTTCACGGAACCCCTGCAAACCACATGTAACCAGCAGTTTTAGATTCATACAATTTTCATTTTTCTCATCCATTCCTGAACATAATCTTATATGAATTCATTAAATTTTGACTCTAAAATATAGTTGACATATGAATTCTTCTTTTTTATTATACTTTAAGTTCTGGGGTACTTGTGCAGATCATGCAGGTTTGTTACATAGGTATACACATGCCATGGTGGTTTGCTGCCTCCATGCCCCCCCATCATCTACAAGAGGTATTTTTCCCAACGTTATCCCTCCCCGACCTCCCCACCCCTTGCTATCCCTCCCATAACCCCAACATCCCCAAACAGGCCCTAGTGTGTGATGTCCCCCTCCCTGTGTCCTTGTGTTCTCACTGTTCAATACCCTTATGAATGAGAACATGACATGCTTGGTTTTCTGTTCTTGTGTCAGTTTACTGAGAATGATGATTTAGAGATTCATCCATGTCCCTGCAAAGGACATGAACTCATCCTTTTTTATGGCGGCATAGTATTCCATGGTGTATATGTACCACATTTTCTTTATCCAGTCTATCACTGATGGGCATTTGGGTTGGTCCAAAGTCTTTGCTATTGTAAACAGTGCTGCAGTGAACAAATGTGTGCATGTGTCTTTATAATAGAATGATTTATAATCCTTTGGGTAATATATCCCAGTAATGGGATTACTGGTTAAATGGTATTTCTGGTTCTAGATCCTTGAGGAATCCCACACTGTCTTCAAAATGGTTGAACTAATTTACACTCCCACCAACAGTGTAAAAGCATCCCTATTTCTCCACATCCTCTCTAGTGTCTGTTGTCTCCAGATTTTTAGATGATTGCCATTCTAACTGGTATGAGATGGTATTTCAATGTGATTTTGATTTGCATTTGTCTAATGACCAGTGCTGACGAGCATTTTTTCATATATTTGTTGGCTGCATAAAGAAAGCTGAAAATGGACCCCTTCCTTACATGAATTCTTCTTTCAGACTAATCTTGTACGGGAAGCATCACATCCTTTTATTATTGACTGCCATTCTGCTAATATAGAAACGTAAACGTCAGTAGTGATTTATGTACACATGACAAAATTGGACTCAGGTTATATGAGCTACTTTTTCTTTGTTGCTGATTTACTCTGCCCAAAGCAAAATCATCTGTGCTTTACTATCCCTGCATTGAGATAGAAAAGATTCATTTAAGCCATTTTAAAATGTCTGGTGTGTATTCTCTTCATTTCACAGTTTTTCTATCTCACAGACTGCTTAACAGATTGTATTGTGAGCCACATGTTGAGTACAATATTTATTACATTGGAACACTGTAAAACCTTGCTGGCTTTTAGCAAGAAAAAGAAGAGTACATATAATTCACCTAAACAGTAGAATAAAAATGACATTTATTTTTAAATAAAGCCCATTTTATGCAAAAGCAAACACCATCAAAATGATACATTTCTTAAATTTCTCAAATTAGAATATAAAAAGCAATATTTTCATTTGCAATTTTTATTGTTGTTATTCAGTTACAAATCCTTAGAATGTTAATCCGTGATGCAAGTAGAAAGCCTCTTAACTTTAAACAGCCGCTAGGATAATATAATTACATCCATAAATCTATAGTAAATATTGCCTAATCCTCCTCTGATATTGACGAAACTCTGAATTTTGATGTTTAAATGTTTTAAATACAAAATAGGATGTGCTCTGATTCATTTAAGAATGACATCTGCTAGTGTACACTAGTCTCCAGGCTGATTTCTGAGAAAATAGATATCAAGGAACAGAGCAAATAGGAGGTTCTCCCTGAACCTAAGAGCAGACAGTTCTCAGCGGCTATACTGAAAGGAGACATCTGGCAGCTAATGGGATTCTGCAATTTCTGAGTTTACAAAAAATAAAGGTATTGATCCCAGTGTTATTTCCACCAGTATTATCTGGGTGTTTTCTGTCATGCTGCTGTGGTTTTTATTGGTAATTTCCTATTGAATAAAGGGTTTTGTACATTCAGGGAATGCTATGTTCTGAGAGGATACCCCAACAACCTGAATGTGCATTCATGTAAAAACTGGAGGAATTCAAGAAAGAAGATCCCAGCAGCAAAAAAAATTAAATGCTCTGCAACTTTCAGTTCTTCAGAAGGTGCAGACACTTGATTCTTTTTTCATCTAGTTTGTATAGATCCTTGGTCCATTTACTGACTCCATTAGCTACCGTTCTAGGAATTAGCCTGTTTCTCTTGGCCAGAGATGCTTAGACCCAAACCTGAAGCATGATAAGGAAACAAAAGAGCAAATATTAGCTTTCAATTGATTTGACATCATTTCTTTGGTCATGTTTCATTCAGCAATACTGAAGCAAAAACATAAGCCCACATGACAGATGTCTTTCCCTTTGAAACAGCCCTTTTCACACGGAGAAGGAGTCCTGGGGGATGAACAAAAATGCTCAAGATTGATTCCAATTAATTGTGTCATTGATTTACTTTGTCACTATGCATTTAGCAAATACGAACAAAACTTTCCAAAGGAAATAAAAATAAATGTTGCCAAAAGGCAGGAGATCCGCAGACCCAGGGGCATTAATTCTGGTCTCCATTTCTCATTTCAGAATGAACATGGGAGAGGGTGTGGGGAAATCTATTGAGTTACAAGTGGAAAGATGTGGAGGAAATTAGTTCTAAAAATTTGAATAATTAACTGTTCATTTTCTATGTCTCTTAAGTAGTTAAATCACCCCAAGTCAACAAGTTCTATTTTCTCTGCCTTATATGCTTATTTGAATATATTTTTCTTCATTCAGAAGACAAAAATTAAGTGTCTATTACATTTCAGATACAAGGATAAGTGCACAGGATATACAGAGACTGAAGGTGTCTTTGTATTAGTCTCATATTTAAAGCAAAAAGGGTTCTGACTATGAAATTAGAAGCACATAGCTTATTTTGCTTAAGGCCACCATGGGGAAGCAAAGTATCTGTACTTTAATTAGACCATGGAAATCCATGAGGCTGTCTTCGCTTGGCTTTCTGCTGTTTATTTTGCATCAGTGAAATCCATAGACTCTGAAGGAGAGCTCAATCATAATTAAAAGTGTTATTGAACTAAACACAATTACCAGTGTTTACCCCATTATATAATACTACTGGCGCCAGAAGCCGAGTTCAAACTAGTTTTTGTTTTCTGCATTCTTGTTAGACATGGTTAAAAAAATGTCTGATTAAACTCGGTAATGGCATGTACAAAAATCAGATATGGAAAATTTGATGACTTACAGATCAAGACATCAGGATGTTACTACACACTTACCATTTAATCCGGGAAGACTGCTTGTTCAACACCGAAATATTGGTGCTCTTGGGTGATATTTTCATTAGAGATTATACTCTGGAAGCTTTATATTTGCACTGCAGTCGCCTTATTGAAATCAAAAAGATTTAATATTTAATAGCAAAATAAGGTCAGTACTACAAAAGATTCTTGTTTGTAAATATAATTACTAGGCTAATAATAATTTCCTCAGAAAGCAAATGTCTGAGTAAATAAGGATAATACCAAAACAAAAGGTTTTCTTGCTTTTTATCAAACTAAGTACAATTTTAATGATGTCCTCAATGTATCAGTTTTCATGTATTCTAAATGGGAAATATTTTAGTAAGGATGAAATAATCATGACTTCATTAAATAACTTAATGTATACCCATATGAATTTTGCTCTGCTTTTCTCTAATATTCCCAAGAGTTATTTAATTAGCATGTTTTATATTCTTCTCAAGACAAGCATGAGGTACTAAACAGTGCAGGTTTAGGTCTTATTCATTTGGAATATAACAGGATTTAATAACAAACAGAAAGTTTCTTCAAAACTAACAGTGCATATGTCTGAAAATGAAGAAAGTGAATCTTCTTTCTGTCTTCTAAATTCTTTGGTGACTCACTCAGATGCCAAAACTAATGGGCAGACAACCTCAACTGTGTTGGATGCTCCTGCTTCTGCTTTGAATTACTTCCTCCACTTATCTGCCTGGAATGCTAGACTGCCCAATACCCTCCACTGTCACCATCACGTGTGCCATGTGGATACCTGCTAACATTTTAGGTTAACTCTACAATCCAAAAATTATCATCACTATAAAGACTTCTTTTTTTAACAATGGTAGTCTTCATAATTTTCTCTTAGTCTTTGCCATTTTATTTACTTTTATCATTGTTCCCTACAAAAATATACTTTAGTTGTTACTGATTTTTATTCACTTTTCCATTTATGTCTTTTACTACACTATCACCCCTTATGTATTATTTTTTGTACCTTAACACCTGGTGGTTTCTCGCAAATAGCAGGTGTTTAAGATATATTTACTGACTGACTGCATGAAGCAGCACAAAATTAAGGCTACTAAATTGTAGTCCATCGATTAAATACTAAGTTAAAGGTCAGCATGAGTAATTAACAAAATTTTGGGCAGACAAGTAGTTAAGGAGTACTGATATGATGTTATTACATCACACAATTATATAATTTGACATTACTCTCCCTTTAGCCTCAAAATGAGTTAAAATTTAAAAAGAGTCACAATAGAATAATCAGTTTTGCTGTCAATTTATTAGTCAATTTCACTCTATTAAAAATCTTTGAAGTTTTAAAAAACTCTATGAAAATCACGGCTTTCTCAAGGTCTACTTCATTTTTAATTGCTTAGTCATTAAAATTTGTATCCCAGTAAGACCAAATCTGGGTGAATTCTCATTCCAGAAAATTAGAACTAATATAAGAGAATGCCAACATATTAAAGTTTAAAATACATTGCTCTAAAAGCCCATTTCCCATATATTAGTATGACTTTATATAAATATGTACATTCTATGAGCTCTCATTTTCTTAATCTAGAAAACATTAAAAATAATGTCTATTTTATTTTTATGATGATTTACTTTATGTGAAGATTTATGCTTTCTTAACATTCTTCCTGGTTCCATTAATGTGAAATTTAGTATGTTTATCTTACACTGGCCTTTCCATCTTACAAGTCTTATGTGTGGCCTAAATCTTTGTATTCCCAAGGTTCAGCCTCTGAGTTTACTGTCATCAATCTCTATCCCGATTGTGCAACCTACACTGAAGCCTAGATTTCTCTCCCAATATACAGTCTCCAACATAAGATTTCTAGGATGGGACACACACCTGTCCCCCTTACAGTCTGTCCCTATTTATACTGTTACTTGGGGTTATCAGCACTACTATCCATGCAACTGATGAGAGAAATCTTTCATAACTTCCCCCACTTCTTCTTCTTGATACCTGTATAAAAACTGTCTCCAAACCAAACCGATTATGCTCCTGGACTTTGCTCAAATCGAGTCCATTCACTATTGCCCCAAGTATGTCTGCATCCTTTCTCTCCTGGCATATTTCAGTGGTACCCACACTGCTATCTCTATTGCCACATCTTATCCCACAAGGTCAATCTCTGAACCACCTCAGGGATCGCTGTTTGAAATCCCTGATCTGACCAGGACTCTTCATGTTCTTGAGATATGGATGGCCAGAATGGATGTCTTGTACGTCCTCAAATGACGAACTAGTTTGAGTCATTATTTCCTGTCTGGTGTTGCTCTCCTTGGGATATGTTTTCTCCTTCCTTGACTTCCATTTCTCTCCACAACATACAGCTCAGTTGTTTTTTAACTCAGCAAACCCTCATAACTCCTCTCACACAATCCTGTGTATCTGCCTCTGCAATATTAATGTGTTATAATCTCTCCACTCACCTTGGGACCCTTGAGTGTAGAAAATGTGGGGTTCTCTTTCTCATCATCACCACTGAACATACTTCTTCGTAAATGGCGGGTACTTAATAAATACATTGTATATGGGTAAAAGTCTATACATACACAAGCATTAATTTATATAATTTAATTCAATAAACAGTGATTATTATGTAGCTGACTTTCTTCAAGTTACTGGTGAAACAGCAATGAACAAAACCTACAATAATCTCTGCCTTTTTGGTACTTACATGAAACACAAATTCAAAGTAGTATATACAACATTTACCATATATGTGATTACTCTAATTGTAAGTTATGAAACGAATATTTTTTGAAACAGTAATTGAGTATTTAAGATTCCATTGAGAATTCCTTACATATTTCGTTAAGCAGCACACCTGTGATCACTTTCTATGAGTATTAAAAATGAACGTGTGTGTTACTTATTCCTGAATTGAGGGATTTCTTTACATAGGTTAGGAATTGTGCTATTGGCACTGGCTCAATAGTTCTTTGGATCAAAACATGATTTATATTGGAAATATTTAATCACCTGATGTAAGTCTCTATAGATTGTAAACATATAAAATTCAGGGTTTGAATACTCTATGGATTTTCTAAGACTTTGCAAGCTGTTGTAATGTCGTTGAACATTATTAATAAGGGCTGAGCAGTCCTTCATGCATGACTGTAATTTGCCTTATATGCAGTAAATTATACACTTGAATATGTTAGGCCAGAAATCAAAACAGATATGACTTCCCTAGTTCCCCAAAGAACCAATATTTCATCAGACATATTTCATCTTTCTTTCTGCTTTTCAGTGGTCTCACTATTTATTTTTTCTTCCAACCAGAGCTACTGAGCATCTACTATATAACTGCTATTGTGCTCATCGGTCTATCTGGTGAAGAAAACAAAATAACTTTAAAAAAAAGAGGAAGATATTGAAAAAAATCCACAAGATACTGAGGTTATTGTAGTAAATGAATAACTGTACATTGAAACAAGACTTTTAAGAGCATCAATGGAATTCTCACCAGTTTTGAGAGATTTAGGAATGTTTCAAGGGTGGCTTCATTAAGGAAATGACATAAACTAAGGTATGAAACGTTCATTAAATGATAACGGTGCTATAAGCAAAAAGGAGGAGGACATAATCCATAACAATTAGAAGAAACAAACAATGAAGGTAGCACATGAAGAACCAGAAAAGACACACAAGCTGTCAAGTTAAGCTGGGCATATATTGATAGCCAGACTGTAGAACTTAAAGCCTGCTGCGAAATGCTTTGAATTCCACATTTTATCAACTGATAAACCACCAGAAAGTTCTAAGGAGAATGCTTACAGGTATTTTGCTTAAAATTTACTCTTGCTTTGAGCAAACTAAAAGGCCATAAATGGACATGGAGAAAACTGTTGAGAGGGAATGGCAATATCTAGGGTAGAGTCAGGGGCAATTTAGACTAGGGTATGAAAGGAAGTAAACAGAATTAAGGAATTACAGTAAAGAAAATTTAAAGAACTTGTTTAAATATGATGAGGGCAGATCTGGAAGGGACAGGTGGCAAGGGGGATCCCCAGAAATGAGCTTTCCACAACAGTTGGATGATGGGGCCTTCACTAAGGTACTAATCACTCTGTGAGAGCTAGATTTGAGTGGAAAATATGGCTTTCTCTTTAGACATATTACTTTTTATAGTTTTTGAAGCACCTTTGTCAAAATGTTGAATAAACAATTAGAAATGTATATTAGTAGCACAGAAAAATTGGATGGGAAGATACACATTTTGATGACATAGGTATAAAGATGGTGTGTGTGTGTGTGTGTGTGTGTGTGTGTGTGTGTGTGTGTGCGTGTGTGTGTATTTCAAGCTTCATGGAGAGGTAATGCTCAAAATCTTGGCCTTAATGGCAACCAAAGGAACTAAAAAACCAGTAACTTGAGGAAATGGCACAATGATTTTTTTAAAGTTCAATGCATTAAAAATACGAATAAACTGTATTTTCAGCATGACACTTCACAGCTCAAAAATGCCATGTGTGCTGCAAGTCCCATAATATAAAGTTATAATTCTTTATATTGGCAGTTAAAACCCTCTACAGACTGGTGGTAACCAATTTTTAATAATCTTAATCACAGCTATATGCTTCTTCTCAGATCTTGACATGTTGATACAATCTCCTTTCCTTTTTCCACATCAGAACTCTGCTCTTAATGCCTCTCCATCACTCCTCTCCATCAAAGGCTGAATGCTAAGGGACCCACACTCTCCCATCACCCCTGGCCTACAGAGATCATGGTCACCTCCAAATTCTTAAAATTCTGACTTCATAGCTTTTAAGTTATCTATAAGAACTTAACAGGAAGTTCTGAGTAGACGTACACAAACGTTTGTAAATATTTAATTTTTATGTAACACTCTCAGATCAACCAAAAGAAAATTAAGAAAAAGCACAATGTGTCTTAACACAACATCTCCATAATACTAATACAATCTATATTGACCATGATTTCTGCAGGCCAGGGGTGGGAGGGAGTGTGGGGAAAGTTAGGAAAAGAAACCCTGGACAGAGGTAGCCCAGAGCTGGTCCCTTAGCATTCAGCCTTTGCATTGATGGAGAGGAGTGATGGAGAGGCATTAAGGGTGGAGTTTTGATGTGGAAAAAGGAAAGGAGATAGTATGAAGGTGTCCAGACTTGAGAAGAAGCATTTAGCTGTGATGAAAATTGTTAAAAATTGGTTGCTACCAGTCTGTAGGGAATTTTCACTGGCAATATAAAGAATTATAACTTTATATTATGCAATATATACACAGTTTATACAAGCAATGTACTATGAGTGTGGACAGTGATTTTTGAGGTGTTTTTAGAAAGCCTAGGTATCACTACTCTAGTAATTTTGGTGATCTTAGAAGTAATTGTCCTCTTTTATCTTTTGAGTCTGAGATGAAATGGCTAATGAAGCACAGCCTCGAATGGTTCTGGGGGAGATTCTTCTTGTGTTTGTGTGGTTGTCATTTCCCTTAAAGGGCAGATCTTCAGAGACAGTGAAAGGGACTTCATAGCTTGGTCCGCTACACATCACAGAACTATTTGGTGCATACCCTACAGACTTGTTTAAAGCAATAGAATTTTTTAAAATTCAACCCCACAGATCCCAGCAATTTAACAAATCTTGTAGTACACTGGGAATTTGCCATCAAGATTACCAGATATGATGTAAACTACTTTGACAGTCTTTGGATGGAATTTTAATAGATTTCGAATGTCATGAACTCCTAAAACAGCCTTTTATTATGATGAATCTGCATGAGACAACCTTTATCATTTAACAAAATTTTAATTAAAACTAGGAAGAGTTGTGACTGACATGGTCAACTGTACAAGGTGCTGGCCCTCATTTTCCCTAAAACCCAGCAAAGAAATGATCTTTGCATTCATGCAGTAGACAAACTATACAAGGTCAGCTTCTTTGTTTTTTTTTTTTTTTTTTTTTTTTTTAGAAGGATTTTCGCTCTTGTTACCCAGGCTTGAGTGCAATTGCGTGATCTCGGCTCACCGCAACCACCGCCACCTGGGTTCAGGCAAATCTCC
>CAUYOR010194804.1:0-22089 GCA_963573925.1 Callimico goeldii
GGGCAAAAACTGGAAGCATTCCCTTTGAACTCTGGCACTAGACAAGGATGCCCTCTCTCACCACTCCTATTCAATATAGTATTGGAAGTTCTAGCCAGAGAAATCAGGCAAGAAAAAGAAATAAAGGGTATTCAATTAGGAAAGGAGCAAGGAATTATTGTCTCTATTTGCAGATGACATGATTGTATATTTAGAAGACCTCATCATCTCAGCCCAAAATCTCCTGAAACTGGTAAGCAACTTCAGCAAAGTCTCAGGATACAAAATCAGTGTGCAGAAATCACAATCATTCCTATACACCAATAACAGACAAACAGAGCCAAATCAAAAGTGAACTCCCATTCACAATTGCTACAAAGAGAATAAAATAACTAGGAATACAACTAACAAAGGATGTAAAGGACCTCTTCAAGAAGAACTATAAACCACTGCTCAAGGAAATACATTCCATGCTCATGGTTAGGAAGAATCAATATTGTGAAAATGGCCATACTGCCCAAAGTAATTTGAATCAAGGCTATCCCCATCAAGCTACCTATGACCTTCACAGAACTGGAAAAAAACACCTTAAACTTCATATGGAACCAAAAGAGAGCCTGCATAGCCAAGACAATCCTAAGCAAAGCAGGAGGCATCACACTACCTTACTTTGAACTATACTACAAGGCTAAAGTAATCAAAACAGCATGGTACTGGTCCCAAAACAAAAATACAGATCAATGAAACAGAACAGAGGCTTTGGAGGCAACGGCTCTACATGCCTCTACAATGCCACACATCTACAACCATCCTATCTGACAAACCTCACAAAAACAAGCAATGGGGAAAGGATTCTCTGTTTAATAAATGGTGTTGGGATAACTGGCTAGCCATGTGCAGAAAACAGAAACTGGACACCTTCCTGACACCTTACACTAAAATTAACTCCAGATGGATTAAAAATGTAAACATAAGACCTAACACCATAAAAACCCTAGAAGAAAAACATTCAGGACATAGGCATAGGCAAGGACTTCATGACTAAAACACCAAAAGCATTGGCAACAAAAGCCAAAACAGATAAATGGGATCTAATTAAACTCCAAAAGCTTCTGTACAGCAAAAGAAACAATCATTAGCATGAACCAGCAACCAACAGAATGGGAAAAAAATTTTTCAATCTACCCATCTGACAAAGGGCTAATATCCAGAATCTACAAAGAACTAAAGCAGGTTTACAAGAAAAAATAAAACAAACCTATCCAAAAGTGGGCAAAGGATATGAACAGTCACTTTTCAAAAGAAGACATATATGAGGCCAACAAACATATGAAAAAATGCTCATCATCACTGGTCATTAGAGAAATGCAAATCAAAACTACATTGAGATACCATCTCATGCCAGTTGGAATGGTGATCATTAAAAAATTTGGAGACAACAGATGCTGGAGAGGATGTGGAGAAATAGGAACACTTTTACACTGTTAGTGGGAGTGTAAATTAGTTCAACCATGTGGAAGACAGTGTGGTGATTCCTCAAGGACCTAGAAATAGAAATTCCATTTGACCCAGCAATCCCATTACTGGGTATATACCCAAAAGATTATAAATCGTTCTACTATAAAGACACATGCACACATGTTTATTGCAGCACTGTTTACAATAGCAATGACCTGAAACCAATCCAAATGCCCATCAATGATAAACTAGACAAGAAAAATGTGGCACATATACACCATGGAATACTATGCAGCCATAAAAAAGGATGCGTTCGTATCCTTTGTAAGAACATGAATGAATCCAGAAACCATCATTCCCAGCAAACCGACACAGGAACAGAAAATCAAACACCACATGTTCTCGCTCATAGATGGATGTTGAACAATGAGAACACATAGACACAGGGAGGGGAGCACTACACAATGGGGTCTGTTGGGGGTGGCTAGGGGAGGGACAGTCGGGGCTTGGGGGGTTGGGGAGGGATAACATGAGGAGAAATGCCAGATAGAGGTGACGGGGGATGGAGGCAGCAAACCACATTGCCATGTATGTACCTATGCAACAATCCTGCATATTCTGCACATGTACCCCAGAACATAAAGTGTAATAAAATATATATATATATATATATATATACACAAAAAAAAAAAAAAAAGAAAACAAGCAGAAATAAGATAGTCTATACCAATGGTTCCCAAACTTCGCTGCATGTTAGAATCATTTGGGGTGCCTCGGAAAACTGTAAGTCCAGTTAAATCTCCATATTTAGGACTAGGAGCCAGGCAGGTTTATTTTTATTTTTTAAGATCCCCTGGTGATTCCAGAGTGCAGAAAACTTGGAGAGCCACTGGTCTATTCTTGCAGTAAATATGAGGGCACAGCAAATCAGAGAAATGCAAGTAATTCCGTTTTCCTGGAATACAACCCACGGGAGGGAGGAGGGTGGACAGCGGGGCTAAGCAGCAGCAAGGGCAGACCGTGCAGGCCACGGGAGAGATTGCCCTGAGGGTGATGAGATGCCAACAGAAGAGGGGCATAGTCAGATTCTGCCATCAGAACATGACTGTGGTGACAATGTGGAAGATAGTGGAAAAGGGGACAAAATTAGCAGCTGGGAGCCCAATCCAAAGACTACTAAAATGGCAAAGATGAGAAATGACAAGGCCCTGAATCAGAGCAGTGACGTGGACACGGGGAGGCGGCGTGAAAATACTTAGAAAACCACATTGCCAAGACTTGGTGTCAACACGATGAGCTAACAGTAGACCAACCCTCAGTGATCCGTAGAAATCATTCCCTTTTCTCTTGGGACAAAAATACTCTGAAATCCCTGTCCTGAACACCTAGCTGACTTGTCACAGTGAGTCACCACCAGCCTGGGTGGAAAGGGCAGTAATGAGAACAGCCAGCTCAGTGGTGCAGGGGATGTGGCTCCAGCTGCCTGCAATGGGAATCACCTGTTGCTGATGAATGACGAACACCTGGATTTTCATTCTAGCCTGCTGGTTTAGGAAGTTATTTTCCAATCCAAATTAAAATCAAAGAAGTGAGTCAGCTTCCCCACCTACAGGGCTAACAGTAGCTAGGGATAAGTGCACTTACAGATTATTAGACAGATGTCTGGGGCATAGTCAGCTTAGGAGTGCTGGAAAACGTTCCAACTCTAAAGGAGCCCCAGCACCAGGGATGTGCTCCTGAGAGCTCCAGGGAAGCAGGAGCAGGCTGACCTTTTCCCCGGCTGCGCCGCCACACTGTGAAATTACTGCCTGTGAGTCAGACGGCAGGGAGGTGGCACGGGCTAAATATAATGATGGGCAGGGTGTCCGACGCATCATTAACCTTTTTCCTTCAGAACAAAGGCAGATAACCCACCGAACACAAAACACAAACAGCGCATAATATGACAAATGGCCGACATAATCCGAAAATAATTGCAGATCTGAATTAAAATGTAAGATGTGAATTGACTGCAGTCGAAGACATAGAGAGCTGGAAATAACAACGCTCCCCTCTTGTGACGTGGGAAGAAAGTTGGATAAATGAAAATTAACTTTCCCTGCCTGGTCAGAGACATGGGGCCATGGGGAAAACGGCCAGCTTGCAATGCGGAGAGCGGCCCCTGCGGGGGAGGACCCCCGGGCTGTCACCAGGGCTCAGGCAAACACCAGCCAAGGCAACACAAAGCTTCAGCTGCAGCCTTACTGGGAAGAGGGAGCATCCTGGAGAAAGCTGCTCCTTGGCGCTGGCTCGGGGGTGCCAGGCCAGCCTCCCTTTCTGTTTCACAGAGTCAAAGCAGAGGGAAGAACAACGGAGACGGCAGCAGGGTGAGGGCATGGAGGGAAGCCCCGAGCCACCCTCCACCCAGACGCACCTCTCCCTCAGCCCCCAAATCAGGAGCCCACAGGCAGCGGGCAGCTGGGGGCGGAGAGACGCTGAGCCACGTGAGCAGAGGAGGACAGAACCTAGGAACGAAGTGTAAGAGGGCCTCAGATGGAGGCCTCGGGAGTTCCACTGTTTCCTGGTAAAGAGGAAAAGGAAGAATCTCCAGCCGAATGGGACAGAGCTGCTCCTGAGGCAGAAAGAACAGCGAGAGTACCGGGGGAGGATGCAGCCACCAGGAGACGGGAACGAAAAACCAGCAAGCCTCCGGCCCTGCCCCGAGATGAGGGTGGGGGAGGGGAAAGACCAAAGCGCAGGTGCGCCTCCCTTGCTCAGGACTCACTGGCAGCGAGGCCAAACCCACCTCCTTACCTCATCCCCGTGCAGGGGATGCCTGGGAGGCACCTCGACACCCACCCCAAACCACTGGGCACTCAGCCAAGACCTCTGCTCTCCCCGGCCCTGGGCTCTCAGGAAAAAAACCAAGTTTCCATGAAATCCCTGGCCTTCTTCTTAGTAACACGTGACAGTGGGGAAACTCAGGCATGCAGAAACTGCAAAAAAAAAAAAAAGAAACATTATGGCATTAAGATTCCAATCACCTTTGTCTTTGAATTCTGGGTAATTCAGGATGAGTCACTGTTCTTTAAAAAATAAGACTACGAATTCCAAAAATTAGTATTTATTTTCAAGAGCAGTAGCAGACGAGGACAAAGACACTGAGTAACTGTCCCAATTTCAGAGTACAATATGGGGGAAGGGGCAGGTTATGAAAGTGAATATAATGCGTTCAAGAGCGATGGCTCTCGAATAAAATTAATTCCTGACCACAATGGTAAGTGGAAGCATCCGTTATCACTAAATTGTGAAGAAGCAAAATATAATGAAATGCCAAAGAGCAATGTTTTTTTTCACACTAGTCTCCAATTCTGGGCAAAGAACTGAACTAATTCCCACTTTCCACAGGCAGTTTGTCTTTCGCCCGATAAACATAAGGCATTTCAGGCAAAAAGAACTGCACTTTTCCAGGGGACGGAAGAGATTCTAACGGGAGCTCACAAAACTACTTGACCTGCGACTAACGTGTGTGCTGCAAACCCAGCATTGTCCAAAGGTGACAGCGCACAGGGGCCCCGGGGAGAGGACATTCTGGGAAGAATTCTGCCTCCCCAAGCTATGGGGTCTCCCCTGCACTGCATGTCCACCTGGCACACTCCTGGTTAAGACCTTCCTGCCTCACCCTTGGGTGATTACACTTACCACCTGACATGCCCAGGTGAATCTCAGATGACACTTCCAAATCTAGCCCACTCAGCTTCTTTTATTTTTTGAGTCAGGGTCTCACTCTATCGCCCAGGCTGGAGTGCAGTGGCACAAACACACCTGGGCTGAAGCAATCCTCCCACCTCAGCCTCCCAAGCACAGCTCATTTTGCTTATTTTTTGTAGAGATGGGGTCTTGCTTCGTTGTGCTGACTAGTCTCGAACTCCTGGGCTCAAGTGATCCTCCCACCTCTGCCTCCCAAATCACTGGGATTACAGGTGTGAGCCACCACACCCAGCCCCACTCACCTTCTTAAAACAGTTTCCCATCATACCAGCCTTCTTTTAAAAAGCTGTCAGTGGCTCTCCAGTATCTTTCAACAAAGGCCAAATTAATTCTGGAACTTCAGGCCTTCCACAGCCCCCCTGGGCCTGCCATTCCCACAGGGACCCCCTCCTGCCCCTGCGTCCTCTAAGCACTCCAGACCGGCCTTTATTCAGGGCCACCCTGTGACCTGCATCCCTGCTAGTGGTGTCCAGCTCATCTTCAGTCAGGACCTGTTCAAAGACCCTTCATTCAGGCCAGGCACGGTGGGTGGCTCACACCTATAATCCCAGCACTTTGAGAGGCCAAGGCAAGTGGATCACCTGAGGTCAGGAGTTTGAGACCAGCCAGGCCAGCATGATGAAACCCTGTCTCTACTAAAAATGCAAAAATTAGCTGGGTGTGGTGGTGTGTTCCTGTAATACCAGCTACTCAGGAGGAGAATGGCTTGAACCCGGGAGACAGAACTTGCAGTGAGCCGAGATAGCACCACTGCACTCCAGCCTGGGCGACAGAGTGAGACTGTGTCTCAAAAATAAAAATCAAAAAAATTTTAAAAGACCCTTCATTCAGAGTTCAGAAAGCAACACCAGATCGTCACAGCCAGACAGCTCTCCCACCTCCGAACTCAGGGTGTAGAACACTTGGTGGCCTTCGCAGTGCACCTTCTGTCCCTCACTTGATAAATGTATGCCAAGAATCTGCTCTGACCAGGCCCTGCTGTGTACTGGGAAAGGAGAAAGCACAGGGTAGCTGTGGGGGAGACACAGGGAAGAGCGAGCTCTGTCAAGAGAGGACATGGAGGGAGAGGACACACGACGGCTTGCAGGAGGGAGGGACGGACATTCAAGGGAAGAGCGCAGATGAAGGGCGAGGGAGGGAGCACAGAGGGAGAGGGAGAGAGATTGGCACCAGATTACATAGAGCCTTAGACACCAAAGTGAGGAGCACATTTGTTTCTGAGAAAAGTCTAATACATACTGGAAGACTGATTCCATAGAAGATGGATTCAACAGTGCCAGGCTAGTGACAGGCAGAAGAGTCACTAGGCTCCTGTGATTGCTCAGATAAAAGGCATTTCGCATGGGTACCAAGGCAAAGAGGGACAGAGGATGGAGGGTTACTTAGAGAAAGAACAGACGAGCCTTGGGGATGAAACTCCAGCAGTGAGAAACCATCCAGAATGGCCCCAGGCCCCTCACTGGCACTTCCGGGCAGATTATGATGGCTTTTGCCACCAAAGGAAACATAGGAAGGTGAGCCATTCTGGAGACAATGACACCCATCAGAGTTTGGATAAGCTGAACTGGAGGTGCTTTTGGGAAAATGTCAGGAAGCCAGCTAAAAACATTAAAGTGGAATTCAGGACAGAACTAGACGTTTCAGAGTCATTACCATCATGTTAGAGCCTGTGAAATTATTTAGGAAAACTATGGTGTAAGGTAAGAATTAAGGACAAAACTGTTAGGAACATCCACAGCTGGGATGCAGCAGTGAAGGAGCGTCAGGAACAAATGGTCAGTGTGGGTCGGCAAGGGCCGGGGAGAGAAGCTCCCACCTGCAGGAGGACTGCCCAGGCCACCGGTGTCTCATGAGGACGAGTAAGTGGCAACCACAGAGTGGGTGGGGGCTTAAAAGCCTGATTTCAACATGTGGAAAAGTACAAGAAGGATGAGGAAGTGAAGAGGAAAGAGGGAAGAGTAGCCAGAGAGAAACTCATGCTTTAGAAGATTTGGGCATGTCGGCTGAGGGACTGGTACAAAACTGCTCAAAGCTTGGTGTGCAGAATCCCCCGGAGAACAGATCAGAAACACGTATCACAGCCCAGCACCCACAGAAAGGGATGTCAAAGAGCTGGGTGGGCCGAGGAATCTGTGTTTTAGAAAGGACACTTTGATGCAGGTGGTCCATGGACCATGACCTAGAAAAACAAGTGCAAGTTCAAAAGTCCAAAGAGAAAGGATACCTGACCCGGAAGACAAGTCAGAGAATTTGCCTCTGATGAGAAGAGGAACCCATCTTTCTCCAGGACGAGACTGATGGAAAAGCAAGTGTATCCCAGAGGAAAAGGAGGAAGCAGAGAAGTTTTCTGCCTAATGGTCTCCAGGGATCTTTGAAAAGAGACCATCTGCTGAGGGCGACAGAGTGAGACTGTGTCTCAAAAATAAAAATCAAAAAAATTTTAAAAGACCCTTCAACAGAGTTCAGGACCCAAGAGTGGGAGAAAAGAGTAGCATGTTGACAACAGTCAAAACCAGGCACACACTTGTCGCCATGGTTGAATGAATGAACGGTTAGTGGGAGAGCCCTATGATACAGACCAGCATATTTTCCCCATGGTGTTCAAATTCATGAGCTAAAACGAACACTACTCACCAAAGTCAACCTGTTCCTTCCCAAGCAGCAGATGACTGAAAGACCCAGTTTGCCGCCCACTCTCTCTTACCCTCCTCTCTGACAAGGACAGGAAGATTCCTTACATGAACTGCTATCATAGCCCCATTTTTTAAAAATCAAGTCTCCATTTGTCCAAAAGAACTGTGAAATTCACTTCCCAGCAAACCAGAAGTTTACAGCCACCACAAAGATGGACCTAGAAATACTGTTGTTTGTTCCCTAAGGCAGGGCCCACAGCCTCTGGGGCTGGCCGGTGGCCTGTGAGGAGCTGAGCCGCACAGCAGGTGAGTGAGCATTCCGGCCTGAGCTCCGCCATCTGTCAGATCAACAGCGGCGTTAGGTTCTCATAGGAGCACAAACTCTGTTGTGAACTGTGCACATGAGGGATCTAGGCTGCGGTCTCCTTAGGAGAATCTAATGCCCGATAATCCAAGGGGGAAAAATTTCATCCCGAAACCATCCCCTCACCACCCCAGTCCGCAGAAAAACTGTCTTCCACAAAACTGGTCCTCAGTGCCAAAAAAAGGTTGGGGACCTCTGCCCAGAGGGAAGGAGGGAGTGGATAACAGCAGAAAAGCTCGGCGGCAGGCAGGGACTCTGATGCTGCCACGTGAGGCCCTGGACAAATCATTCCACCTTCCTGGGACTCGGGTTCCTGTCCTGTAAACCAAACTGATTAGCTGACATCTACCGTCTCGTCTCATTCTGTGATACTAGGGATCACCGTTTCCCATACTGAAATTGAAATGCCACATTTAATTATCATGTCTAACAGAAGCTGTCAGCAAGGAAAGCTGACATTTCTCTTACAAAACCAAAAGCCAGAAAGTACACAGAGAAAGAAAACCAAATTAAATAATTAATTAATTGAAAAGGAAACCAAAGCAGGTGATGCTTTCATCCCACTGTCAGAAACGGCAACCCGGAGGCAGTTTTCATCTGCGGCGTCAATCCCAGTAAAATCAAAACACTAATTTATCAATCTTCCTGACAGCTCCCTATGCTCAGACACGTCCCTCAAAAAGGGGACACGCAGCAGCCTGGCTCAATCTTCTGGATCATTCCTTCATGAAAACCTTCTTGGATAAAATAATTTTTCCATCTCATCAGATGAGAAAGCTGTCAGATATGCAAAAGTATTATAACTAAGGTATTTCAATTCCTTTATTCTTTGACAAAATACTTTATTGTGGAATACAACACTGATTGACAAAACCGCCAAAAATAAAGGTATCGCTTAATGAATTATTAGGAAGCCAAGACCCTAGAAAACAGCACACAGGTCCAGAAGCAGAATTTTGCTAGCCTCCCAGAAGCCCTGGATCTGGCCATCCCAACGCTGACTTCCTCCCTCGGCCCACAGGGCCCGCCCTGACTTTCTGCTAGTCACTTCCTGCCTTCTCTTTGCCATTTTACCACCTAAGCACGCAGCAATGAAACTATGGTTTAGCTCTGCCTCTTTGTTTTTAAATATGTCAATTAACTCTCTCTTAAACTACAGATAGCCTTTGCATCTCTTTGTTTGTTGTGCGCGCGCACGTGTGTGTGTGTGTGTGTGTGTGTGTGTAAAACACACATAAGTTAAAGTCTGCCACTTTAGCCATTTTTAAACGTACAGGTCAGCAGCATTAAGTACATTCACACTGTTGTGCAATCATCACCATAACCCATCTCCGGACCTTCATCTCTTTTTCCCCCTGATAATTTACTTATTGAGGGAACCAATTCACGGGCTGCAGGGTTTCTGGAGTCTGGACTGCCGACTCTGTCCCCATGGCGTAGTTTAACAAGTTTTTCTGCCCTCTGAAATCCTGTGAATTAGTGGTTAGAGCTAGAGCGCTGATCAGCCTCAGGTGTGATTCTGGGACACTGCTAATTCACAGAAGGTGCTGTGTTCTCCCAGCAGGAGGAACATAATGTGTGGTTGTCTCGTATTTTGTCATGTGGATGCTTACTGTCTCGACCCATTAATCTATTAGGGATAGCAAAATGATGATATTCTAATTCTATCATCCTTTTCTCAATTCTTAGCTCAAATATTCTGTAAAGAGAGACTCCCCTCTTCAACTGTTACTAGATCATCCAATTGCACAGTCTAAATTAAAAAGGCAGAATAAATGCTCATTGCTTACCATTTTCAAAATGATAAGTCACTTCCCCATCTTTTTGCAAGGCTGCACAATTCTCCCTAGTAGCACTGAGAACTCATGGATTGAAACACAGTTCGCATCCTTATTGATGCTCAAATTGCCAGTGGTCCCCTCTTCGGGCGGAGCCTTTCAACACAACCTCCAAGCTCTCTAATAGCTCCTTTGCTGCAAGTTTGACAAGATGCTCCAAGACCACCTTCCTGCTCTGTTTCCTGCTCCACACCTAGAACTTGTTCTTCCTCCAAGAAGCACTGGTTTCTCTGGGTGAGAAAGTGTGTTTCAAGACCAGAAGGTGGGCATTAGGAATGCTCAATGCTGCTGGACTGGTCAATTTCTAGACTTGGGCAGTTTACAAGGCTAGGAGATTGATAGATTTTCAAATAGGTCATGATTTCTTGCTGATATTTTTATTAAAATTCTAGACGACAAGGTTTTTACTTAACCTCATATCTAACATCAGTTACTTCCTGTCTTCCATACGAGAATCTCAGTTCAAAGCTAGATTCAGATGATAGAATGAGATTATCACATAATTAATCATGTACTTTACTCCACACGGATGCAGTTTCAGAATGTGAGTACTAACACTATCTCCACCAAAAACTTACAGAAAACAGTTTAAAAATGACTTTTGGGGTTGGGCCTGGTGGCTCATGCCTGTAAACTCAGCACTTTGGGAGACCAAGGCAAGCAGATCGCCTGAGGCCAGGAGTTCAAGATCAGCCTGCCCAACCTGGTGAAACCCCATCTCTACTAAAAATACAAAAAAATCAGCCAGGCATTGTGGCACACACATGTAGTCCCAGCTACTTGGGAAGCTGAACCACTTGAACCCAGGAAGAGGAGGTTGCAGTGAGCCAGGATAGCACCATTGCACTCCAGCCTGGACGACAAGAGCAAAACTCCGTCAATACTTTTGGGCTGCACAGTGGCGCATGTCTGCAATCCCAGCACCTTGGGAGGCTGAAATGGGCAGATCAATTGAGCTCATGAGTTCAAGACCAGCCTGAGCAACATGGTGAAACCCCATCTCTACAAAAAAACACAAAAATTAGCCAGGCATGGTGGTGCGAGCCTGTAATCCCAACTACTTGGGAGACTGAGGTGGGAGTATGGCTTGAGCCTGGAAGGCAGAGGTCACAGTAGGCTGAGATCACACTACTGCACTCCAGCCTGGGTGACAGAGCCAGACTTTGTCTAAAAAAACAAAAATTACTTTTGCATATGATTTCCCATGTTCCCCCCGTCATTTAAATTATGGTGATGGATACTGTAAGAGCAGGTTACATGACCTACTATCTTCTCCCTTTGAATGCTCACTTGCTCTTAGCTCTACGCCGCAAGTCCTTATGACAACGTCTCTAGTTATTTTGGCGGTCCTTCCCTGGTAGCATCCTCAAGAAATAACGAGAATGTAATCCTGGTAGTCTTGCATGTTGACAACAATTTGTCTAAGCCCTGTATACCTAAAAGTTAGTGTGGTTGGGCCTAAAAATCTCTGGCTCAAATTCTCTTCACATGAGTATCTAGATACCGTCTAGATACACGCTATTCTACTGGCTTCTGGAATACTGCTGCAGTCAAAAAGTGCAATGATTTTATTTCATAAGTCACTTGCTATTTGAAGGCCCAAAAGACTGAATCTTTAAGTCCAGTAATATAACTAGAATATGTCCCAGTCATTCTAAGTCAAGATTCTCATGTATACAGTGTACACATTCAAGAAATAGTTTCGAGGGTTTGGTTTTTTTCCTTAATTACAGAAAGCTTTTTGTGAATTACAATTTTTCACATATTGTGGTTTCATTGTTTTGGTTTCCTTCTCTGGAGTCTCATAGTAGATGTATGTATGTACGAATGAATGAAGGTATGTATGTATATATGAATGTATGTATGAATGAATGTATGTATGTACGAATGAATGTATGTATGAATGAATGTATGTATGAATGAATGTATATATGTATCAATGTATGCATGAATGTATGACTGTATGTATGTACGAATGAATGTATGAATGAATGTATGTATGAATGAATGTACGAATGAATGTATGTATGTATGAATGAATGTATGTATGAATGTATGTATGTATGTATGTACAAATGAATGTATGTATGTATGAAGGAATGTATGTATGAAGGAATGTATGTATATATGAATGTATGTATGAATGAATGTATGTATGTACGAATGAATGAATGAATGTATATATGTATGAATGTATGAATGTATGTATGTATGTATAAATGAATGTATGTATGAATGAATGTATGTATGTATAAATGAATGTATGTATGAATGTATATATGTATGAATGTATGAATGTATATATGTATGAATGTATGTATGAATGAATGTATGTACAAATGAATGTATGAATGAATGTATGTATGTACGAATGCATGAATGAATGTATATATGTATGAATGTATGAATGTATGTATGTATAAATGAATGTATGTATGAATGAATGTATGTATGTATGAATGAATGTATGTATGAATGTATATATGTATGAATGTATGAATGTATATATGTATGAATGTATGTATGAATGAATGTACAAATGAATGTATATATGAATGTATGTATGTATATATGTATGTACAAATGAATGTATATATGTATGTATATATGAATGTATGTATGTATGAATGAATGTATATATGAATGTATGTATGAATGAATGCATGAATGAATGTATGTATATGTGAATGTATATATGAATGAATGTATGCATGCATGCATGCATGTTAGATCTTCTTCGCCTACCTTCTAAGTGTGTCACTTTCTCTTTAATCATTTTTCTTTCAATTCTTTTTTCTCCTCTCTTTTCATCTTCTGTTTCCCTTTATGTATCTGACAGGTATACTTAACTCACTAGAAGCTACATTGCTAAAAACAAAATTTCTTATATTTCAAATTCTTTCCTGAGTTATATCCATCTCATTTCTGAGTTTTTCTCCTTCAGATTTAGGTTATTTTTTTGTACTTCATGTCTTTTAGCTCATTCTGGATTTTCGTGATTTTTCTCAGCTTGTGAGCATGTTCTTCTGGCAGACTCTCATGGTTTGCAGGTATGTTGTCTTGCTGCTTACATTTTTACTAGAATCACTTTACATAGAGTTTGGCTAAGATCCTACTCTGTTGACCAACCTTACACGAAACTAGTTTTCATGAACTTTTAGGAGAGAGAGTTCAGGATAGCTCTTCCAGCTCTGGTAAATCTTCCAGCTCTGGTAAATCTACATACTGTATTCTGTGTTTTTGGGTGGTACTCAAAAATATAAGAAATTACTTTCTAGACCACTTAACTGTGTTATCCTCCCTGAGTTTCAGCCAGACCTTTTCTTTCCTTGGTTCTGCTATCTCACCTCTGTTCCTAGCAGCTTCTCTGCAGGTGAGGCTTTGTTCTAGAAGAATTATTTGCACCTGTCTGCTATTGGAATATGCAAATTCCTTCACGTTTCAGCTGCTGTTCTCAGCTTGGCCCACTGCACTGTCCAGTGAGCACCTGAAGGCTGTGTGGGGATTCCTCTGCGTGTGTGTGTTTGTGTGTGTGTGTGTGTTTCCAGCTTCCTCTTGTGCAGATGGTGAAACCATGTCACTATCAGTGGTTTGTCCATATCTACTTGTATTTTGGGGTCTGTGGGGATACTCAGGTATCTGGTTTTGCTGTATATTTTTGCCTATAGGTATTTGGTTTTTCTATTCTAGTTGTTCAGTCTACTTGACTGAATAGTTCATATATTCAAAACCTGTAACAGTTTGCCACTGTCTTTTAGGACTTCCAATTTTAATCATAAAAATCCAAGAAATAAAGAGATTTTGAGTATTATCAGGATTACAGGAAAAGAATATACTATTTTGTGGGTGACTGCTCTTACCCTAGACTAGTTATATAAAGAAGATAGATATCTCCCAAGAACTTGAAGATAAGGGAAATAACTTGCTTTCTGATGTTTCATTTAGAAACAATTTCTAAAATTCACTTAGAAATCAAAGTAATATATCAAAACAGTGCTCTACAAACTCTTTTTCTTGTTACTTTTATTTTGAAAAATATCGATCCTACAGAAAAGTTACAAGAAGAGACATGAAGATCCATATCTCTTTAACTAAAGCCACTAATTTTTTTATAATTTCAACTTTTCTTTTGGATTTAGGGGGTACCGGTGCGGGATCGTTATATGAGAATACTGTGTGATGGTGAGGTTTGGGAAATGAATGATTCCGTCATCCAGACAGTGAGCGTAGTACCCAACAATGGGCTTTTCACCCCTCCCCTCACTCCCTGCCTTCTCTAGTAGTCCCCCATGTCTCTTGCTGCTGTCTTTATGACATGAGGGTTCAGTGCTTAGCTCCCACTTATAAGTGAGAACATGCAGTATTTGCTTTTCTATTCTTGTGTTAATTTGTTTTGAATAATGGCTTCCGGATGCATCCATGTTGCTGCAGAGGCCATGATTTCTTCTATTTTATGACTGCATAGCATTCCAGGGTGTATATGTACCACATTTTCTTTATCTAATCCACTATTGATGGCCACTTAGGCTGAGTCCATGTACTTCGTATTGTGAACAGTTAAAGCCACTACTTTTTAATAATTTGACACTTTTACTTTATTTCTGTGGATTCACATTCACACTGTATTTTTTTCTTCACCTTATTAAAGTAAGTGCAGTCAAATGATCTTTCCCTCTTAAATGCTTCTGCATTTATTTCCTAAGAACAAGAATTTTCTGCTACAATTTCAATTTCATTATCATATTCAATATGTTTGCCATTGATATATAATATTATCTTATAGTACACATTCGATTTCCTCAATTGTCCCAAAAAAGTCTTCTTTTTTAAAATCCAGGATACAGTTAAGGATCATGCACAGCATTTTCTTGTTATATCGCTTCAATCTCCTTTAATCTAGAACATTCTTCCCGCCTGCTTTTATAGAATGGGAATTATAACATTTACTTTATAGAGTTTTTGCGAAGATTAAATAGAAATAATGCAAATAAAAGTGGCTAGCCCAGTCTTTATATATAACATCTGACAATGCTTAGTAAACTCATCATCTTCTCCGTGTCCCACACCGAATACAGGGTCCCGGTCTATGCAACAGCTCCACGGGTTGCTGGGAGTTTTTTCAGTGGCGTCTAACTTCAGTAACTATAATTAATGCAAGTTCACGCCTGAGAATGTGGTCCCCCACGAGATGTCTCCGAGAGTGTTAGACTGTGAGCTGCAGGGTGTCGTCTCCCAGTTCCCAGAGGCCACAAATGAGCCTCTGGCTCTGAGTTCACAGCTGCGCCACAGAAGGCCACAGCAATGGCCTCGTGCTTCCTCAGACTGAATTGCATGTAGCAAGGCACCCTCCATGAACCAAGCTCTGAAGGTTCTTCATGCCTACATTCTCCTCCATAAAACTTGACCTGGTTTCCTCTGTAAGACTTACCTTAGAGACATGCTGTCTCTTTCTGCCACATACCATGTAAACAACCAGCCAGAGCTTCTATTAACTGTTATTAATAAAGGGAGCATCTCATGAGTAACAGCCATGTGCCATGACCAGGAACCAGGCCAGCATCACATCTACAAACCATTTGATAACCATAATCTGAAGTCTGGTTTGATTCTACTTTAAAAGATAGAAGAAGGTATTCCCAGACTGCAAGTCCCAAATTGCCATTTGGCTCAATTTTTCTCTCTGACCTTAGAAGGGCAGAGAGCATGCCCCGGTCCCCTCTGTAACAAAAGGCAGAGGTACAGTAACAATAGGACAAAGTAGGTCTGCGTTGAACACATAAATTCAAACAACCAAAACACAAAAAGCCAGGCTTTCCACTTGGAAGCCTTCCGCACTGTTCCTCAGGACTGAGACGACACCAGCGGGCAGTGGTAGAAACCACGGTCACGGTTCCCTCCCTCTTGCCTGGAGTCCACGTGGCAAGACATGCCCCTGGCATAGTATCCAGTCCCAAGTGTTCCGAGGACAGGTGCTAGGCACCACTTGTTCTGCCAAACCCCCTTCTTGGGAAAAAAGAAGTCACAACCTAGGTAACCCTCTATCCACTGATTAAAAAGAAAAAATGCAGTTCAGTTCTACAAAGCCGTTTACAAACAAACAAAAGCCATTTCATCAGACATTTTTAAGTCTTGGTATAATTTTCAATCCTCTTGACATTTTCATTTTCTAATGTGTCCAGCTCTAAATCTGTTTTTCTGCCTTTGTTAATAATATAAAAAGAATATATACCAAGTACCAGCACTGTACAAGAAGCTCATGCCGACTATTCGCAGGGGCTGCAGAGAGCAAACTCCATAGTGGGCGTCTGGTAGGGACTGAACTGCCTCTCCACTTCCCCAGCTGCATCAACTGAAGGCCTAACCCTCAATGGGACAGCTTTAGGCGCGGAGCCTTGGGGAGATAATTAGGTTTAGATGGAGCGATGAGGGTGGAGTCCTCTTTAGGAGATGAGTACCCTTGTGAGAAGGGGTGGACACCAGAGCTCCCTCTGCCCTCCATGTGGGGACGCAGCAGGAAGGTGGAAGAGGGCCCTCCCTCACCAGAAAATAACCATGGCTGGCACCCTGATCTCAGACTCCCAGTCTTCAGAGCTATGAGGAAATAAATCTGGCTGTTTAAGCCGCTGTGTCTGTGGTATCTTGTTAGGGAAGCCTGATCTGACTGATAGATGGCACACTGCCTCCCAATGAATGCTTCATAATTTGACATAATTAATCTATGAAATCTTTTTTTCTTTCTTTTTTTGAGATGGGGTCTCACTCTGTCACCCAGGCTGGAATGCAGTGGCTCAATCTCAGCTCACTGTAACTTCCGCCTCCCAGGTTTGAGCAATTCTCCTGCCTCAGCCTCCCCAGTAGCTGGGATTACAGGCTTGCGCCACCATACCCAGCTAATTTTTGTATTTTTAGTAGAGACAGGGTTTCGCCATGTTGTCCAGGCTGGTCCCAAACGCCTGGCCTCAGGTGATCCACCCGCCTTGGCCTCCCAAAGTGCTGGGATTATAGTCATCAGCCACCACACCCAGCCAATCTATGAAATCTTATCTCTAGTCAATCCTAATGTTACAACAAATATAAATTTCCATTTCTTCCACACTCCAACTCCTTATAGAAATCACCAGACTTGAAAGGAAAACTTTATCATCACAGCTAATTAGACGTCTAAAGAATCACAGCAGTTATACTTGAAAAAATGCAATAATTCCTACATTCCACTAATTTAGAATGACCTCCTGGCAAATGAGTACAAAATAATAAAGAGTGAGAATTAAATCGTTTAGCTAAAAAGTACTTTTATTACTTTCAGACACATACAGTAACTCACTCTGTTAACAAAGTGCCCAGGAGGTGTCTCAGGCAGCTTGAGTTAATGAATGACAAGTAAGTTACAAACAGAAAACAGCAGGCATCATCAGTGGTGACTGCTACACTGTATCTAGAACCCTAATGTGCTCATTAAAATTAGGAAAGAGCTTACCATCACTGAGATCCTGCAGGAGATTCTCCTGGCAGGAGAAATCCAGCTTCACTTTGATGTTGATTGTGAACGTGGCCACCTTCCCAGGCTGCAAAGGGAACTGGGCAAGGGTTTCCTCCAGCTTCCAGCTCAAGAAGTCACCGTACAATTTTTCTACAATAATAGCAATGACAGTGATGAGGATGCTGTAACTGAGGGAGTATGGGACTTACCAATCCCCTAGAAAATCCTGATGCATTCTCAAAAGCAAAGGAAAAGGAATGTTAAAATGTATAAGATCAAAGTGACAAGAACATTCCAGAACCAAGGAGTGTTGCAAGGCAATCACCCCATTTATGAACGAGGCACAGGGAGGAAGAACCACTCATCTCTAGAGGCACTGAGTCCAGGCCAAGCCATCCTGACTCCTTAGTGAGCAACTCCTTCTCACTGACCAAATAAATGCTGTTTTCTCTTATAAACGAAATCAGAGTTAAATTAAATTTCTCCACAATGCATATTTTCTGTATGACATCACCTTAAAGAGAAACAGATCCAAGTGTAGTAGGGAAAGTATATATTCAATATGAGACACCTGTTCAGAAAAAGAGAATACAAAATCAAAACCCAAGCCAGATGCAGTGGCTCACACTTATAATCCCAACACTTTGGGAGGCCAAGGCAAGATGAAGCTCTGAGCTCAGGAGTTTGAGACCAGCCCGGACAACATGGCAAAACCCTGTCTCTACGAAAAATACAAAAATTAGCCGGTGTGGCAGCATATGCCTGTAATCCCAGCTACTCAGAAGGCTGAGGTAGAATTGCTTGAACCCAGGAGGCGGAAATTGCAATGAGCCAAGATTGCACCATGGCACACTAGCCTGGGTGACAGAGCAAGACTCCATCTCAAAAAACAAATAAATAAATAAATAAAATAGCCGGGTGCGGTGGCTCACGCCTGTAATCGCAGCACTTTGGGAGGCTGAAGCGGGCAGATCACAAGGTCAGGAGTTCAAGACCAGCCTGGCCAGCATGGTGAAACCCCGTCTCTACTAAAAATACAAAAAATTAGCCGGGCATTGTAGCGTGCACCTATAGTCCCAGGTACTAGGAGGCTGAGACAGGAGAATTGCTTTAACCTGGCAGGTGGTGGAGGTTGCAGTGAGCCAAGATCGTGCCACTGCACTCCAGCCTGGGCAATGGAGCAAGACTCTGTCTCAAAAAATAAATACATAAAATAAAATAAAATAAAAACACAGAATTAAGGATGGCACCTTGGGAAGGGCCTTCAGGAGAGGTGTTTCCCTTGCTTTCTTGTGAATACACCATGGTCTTTAATAAAAAGCCTTGAATGTTAAAGTCACATGACTTTGGTGCCTCTTTGACACTGACTAACTCCAGGGCCATGGAGAACAACAATCCCCTGGAGTCAAGATTTCTTCATGTGTAAAATAGGGTAACAATTTACTGCACCGCAGGGTTATTTTACAAATTCAACCAAGCACTATCTGTAAAGGCACCAAGAAGACCGGGGCACCTAAGAACTTCAGGGAACACTGGAGGAAGGGGGACAGGAAGGGGACACAGGGAGGCCACTGCTGGTCCCCCTGGAGTAGCTGCGTCCCTCCACAGCCCCAGCTCCTACATCCCAGGCAGAGTATGACATGCTGCCTTGATATCCAGTGAAACCAGAGGGCCCCAAATAGCCTCACTTTAAGTCCCCTCCTGACTCTGCTCCTGCAGATACAGGGTCCCTCAGCTGAGCAGGCCTCCTAGGTGCCCACGGGAAGCAGATGCAGCACTGTGTCCCGAGTGGTGGGTATCAGTGCCCCACAGCCTGGGAGAGATTGAAATAAGCCAGTCACATCCTCCCCGGGAAGCCGGGGGCAGCCTCCCTCTCCGTACTCCAAAGCCTGCCTCCCCCAGCCCCTGCACAGCTGCTCTCTCTGTTCCTGAGCGCAACCCCACGTGGACGTACATGGCGCCGTCTCCTCCTTCCCCAGCTGTGAGTGTCTGTGACCAATGAACTGCTGTCGGGTGCACCTGTCCTGTGTCATGTGCTAGGTGTTTGGCTGTCCCCACACGGTAGGGCAAGAAACCCTCCTGACCAACAGAAGGGTCAGGAGGCCATAAGCACGGGGCCGTCCTCCCACCAGGAAGGGCCCAGTTTCCGGGCTCTGCGAAGACCCTCGTCCTGGTGCCCCTGCGGCCTAGGAGGCAGGAGCAACCTGCTGCTTTCCCACCACCCACCATCCCCTTCCCGGGAACCAGTTCTCTATGCTGAAGTTCTACAGCCTGAATAGGGAGACAGTTTTAGAGAGACGAAGTAACTTATCTACGGTCACGAACTACAGGATTGATCTAGAATCCTAGATCCAAATGATTCCAAAGCCACATTCACCTCCCACATGAAGATATTTCATGGTGAAATTAAAATATAAAGTCCTGGTCAGAGGACCCAGAATCAACCTCACAGGAGCTCCACAGAACACCAAAATCCCCATGAAAGAAAAAAGATACGTGGTGTGCTAACTCCGGAACACAAGGACAAACTGAGCTTCAAGATAAGCAGCCGTCCTCCCGGCTGGAGGTGTGCTCAACCGTGGCACAGTCCTGCAGAACTGGCCAAGCTCCCTCTGGAGCACATCTGACAGACAGCGTTTATGCCTCTGTGTTTCCTTAAAGAAGGATACTAACACAGAGACAGATCCAGGAGACAGTGTCCTTGAAAAGGGTTTAGAAACCACATCACATTCGTTTATTTACTTAGTCATTCACAGAACACCTCACATGTGCCAGACACACCACATGTTAGCTCACTTCATCCTCCCAACAACCAGTGAAATCATGGAAGGAGGTGAGCATACATAACAGGTCATTCAGCTGTCCGTGGAAGACTTGGCACATCACAGATGCTCACTAAATATTAGCTGCCCTTCAGCATCACCCAGTCTACCACCTTAGATGGTGTGATATGATCACATTATTTTAGAATGATCTGGGAAAAGACAAATGGTTGGGAAAAGGATGACTGAACTGTTGAGAGGGCGGGTTCCTGGAAAGTCAACTCTAATGACAGTCTGAAGAATGAATCCCTGTGTTCATTTTGAGAAGCTGTGGGCTGGAGGCGGTGGCTCACCTCTGTAATCTCAGCACCCTGGGAGGCCAAGGTGGGTGGATCAACTGAGGCCAGGAGTTCAAGACCAGTCTGGGCAACATCGTGAAACCTCGTCTTTACTAAAAATACAAAAAATTAGCTGGGCATTGTGGCACATACCTATAAGCCAACGCAGGAGAATTGCTTGAACCCAGAAGATGGAGGTTGCAGTGAGGTAAGGCCAAGCCATTGCACTCCAGCCCGTGCAACGGAGCAAGACTCCATCCCCATCCCCCAACAAAGAAGCTGTGGCATTGGGTGAGATTCTCATAGGAATTTAGTGACCGAAAGGGAAATGGAGAACTGGAGGGAAGTATTATCCAAAACTCAAAGTGGGAGATGGAATGGGTCAACAAGCATCACCTGCAGCAGAAGACAGTGCATCATATCCACTTCTAGTCACTCTCACTAAGGATAAAGATTAAACACTTCAGTCAAGCTTTGGGGACCAAGCGCTGGTCACACTGGTATTTCATGACGGTAACAGGTTACCGAATTCTGTCTGGAAACCTGCTTCAACACACGTTTGGCCCTCGGTTGCTCAGGGGAATGTGTGGATACTCACATATGTGATTTACCCTTTAGAAGGTACGTCACTCAGTCAGAGGAAGAACAAAGATCTGTCTCCAAACGGGACAAGAACTTCAAAGCCGTCTGACAGGTGAGAGAGCAGAAGGAAAAGGAGAGTCTGACCCAAAGCCGTGTCAAGTGGGGGCATCTTTCTTCCCGCTTCTCAGCCGAGGGCTCTCAGGACATCTTGGCTCATTAGTAAGGAAGGTAGCTGGCGTCCTTCCTTCCCACCTGTCCTCTCAGGCCATGCCAGTTCTCTACCTGCTCGATGTGACCTCCTCCACACAGGGCCCCGGGCAGGCCCGCCTGGTTCCACCTGGTTGCCACTCTGTGTTCTGAGACTCTACCCTCCCCCAAGACACTGGAGCCCCTTTCTACTGTGCTCTTCTGGAGGGGCTGGTGCATCTGTGAGCAGCTGCAGAAGCTGTGGTGAAACACAACTGAAACTGCAGGCCTGGCTTCAAACCGCAGCTCTCTGCCTTCCTAACTTGCCCTTGGCCATGTTACTTTCATGGGGTCTCAGCTTCCCCTTCTTTTTTTTTTGGCTTTCACTTGACTTTATTTGGGATCAACAGATATCAGGGTATCCATCAATCAGGGACACTTTTTTTTTTAATTTTTTATTGCATTTTAGGTTTTGGGGTACATGTGCAGAACATGCAAGACAGTTGCACAGGTACACACATGGCAGTGTGTTTTGCTTCCTTCCTCCCCTTCACCCACATTTGGCATTTATCCTCAGGCTATCCCTCCCCGGCTCCCCCTCCCCGCTGGCCCTCCCCTTTTCCCCCAATAGACCCCAGTGTTTAGTACTCCCCTCCCTGTGTCCATGTGTTCTCATTTTTCCTCACCCACCTATGAGTGAGAATATGCGGTATTTCATT
>CAUYOR010194809.1:0-11062 GCA_963573925.1 Callimico goeldii
AGACAGAGAGAGAAAGACCTTTAATACCATGGTAAGGTCATTTGTAAGCAGGAAGCGGGGGGGGGGGGGAAGGGGAGGAAGGTGGGGGGGGAGGGAGAGGGGGAGTGGGGCAGAGAGAGAGAAACTTCAATACTATGTTAAAGTCATTTGTAAGCAGAACCAAAATGGTTCCTTTATAAGGTGTGAACAAAAACGTCTTGGGTAAAAATATTTCTCATCTGCCTAATTGCTGCATTAAATTTCACTTTGAAAAATAAATCCATTTGCTGTCTTGAGGTTTTCCAGATTTCAAGAATATACAGAAATGAGCACTACCTAGTTGATAAAGAGCCTCTCCATAAGCAGTCCTGCTGCAGAACAAGACACATGCTGGGGCTCTTGGAACAGAGTATATGAGAGGCTCTGTGGAGAGCCACGGTACTGTGGGAAGAAAAACAGGCAAGCAAAAGTATGTGGGCCACACCACGGTCAAGCTAGTTTACCATGAACATTTCATATATCTACTCGTATGTATTTAGATGTCTCTCTCTATATACACACACAGACACACACACACATATATATTTAATGTGTATATATATCTAGATATGTACATAAATTTATTTTATTTTGTAGGTTGTTTTAAAACAGAGACCATCACAGCTAACATCTTACTGAATGGAGAAAAGCTGAAAGCTTTTCCTCTAAGAACTAGAATAGGAAGACTGTCCACTCTCACCACTTTTATTCAACATAGTACTAGCCAGAGCAATTAGGAAAGACAAAATAAAGAGGCATCCACATTGTAAAGGAGAAAAAGTCATTTTGACAAATAGAGGCAGGTAGTAAAAAAAAAATTAAGAAGAGTAAAGGAGGAAGTCAGATTTTCTCTGTAGATGACATGGACTTATACATACAAAAATTAAAGGCTCTACCAAAAAACTCTTAATACTGATAAACAAATTCAGTAAAGTTGTGGGGCAGAGAATTAATATACAAAAATTAGAAGCATTTCTGTACATGAATCAACTAGCAAAAAGAAATCAAGAAGGCAATCCCATTTATAATAGCTACAAAAAAGTAAAGTATCTAGGAATAAATTTAACCAAGAAGGTGAAAGACCTCTGTAAGGAAAACTACAAAATGCTAATGAAAGAAATTGAAGAGGATACAAACAAATGGAAAGACATCCCATGGTCATGGATTAGAATAATTAATATTGTTGAAATGACAATTTATGCAAAGCAATCTACAGATTCAATGCAATTCCTATCAAAATAACAATGACATTCTTCACAGAGAGAAAAAAGAAAAAGACTTAAAAGTTGAATAGAACCACAAAAGAATCTGAATAGCCAAAGCAATAGTGAACAAAAAAACAAAGATGGCAGTATCACACTATCAGTCCTCAATATATACTACAAAGCTGCAGGAAATAAAACTAACATAAAAAAGAGACACAGAAGAATGGAACAGAATAAAGAACCCAGCAATAAATCCACATATCCACAGCCAACTGATTTTTTATAAAGGTGCCTAGAACACTCACTAGAGAAAGAACAGTCTCTTCAATAAATGCTGCTGGGAAAACTGGATATCCATATGCAGGGAGAGAATAAAACTAGACTTCCACTTCTTACCCTATACAAAAATCAACCCAAAATGGATCAAAGACCTAAATGTAGGACCCGAAATGATAAAATTACTAGGAGAAAACATAGGAGAAACAGTTTAGGACACTGGTCTGGGGAAATATTTTATGAATAAGATCGCAAAAGCACAGGCAACAAAAGCAAAATAAACAACTGGGATTATATAAAACTAAAAAGCTTCTGCACAGCAAAGGAAACACCAACGGAGTGAAAAGGCACGTAACAGAATGGAAGAAAATATTTGTAAACTACTCATTCAATAGGGGATTAACATCTAGAATATACAAGGAACTCCAACATATCAACAGCAAAAACCCAAACAATCTGAGTAAAAAATGGTGAAATTATCTGAATGACATTTATAAAAGGAAGACACACAAATGACCAACAAATATATTTTAAAATGTTCGACATCACTAAACATCAGGAAAATGCAAGTCAAAACCACAATGAGGTACCTTCTTACCCCAGTTAGGATGGCTAGTATAAAAAAACCCAAAAATAATAAATGGTGGTGAGGGTTTGGTGAAAGGAAACCTGTATACTATACCTGTTGTTGAGAACATAAACTAGCACAGCCAGTATGGAGAACAGTATAGAGGTTTCTCATAAAACTACAAATAGAATGACTATATGATCCAGCAATACCACTACTGGGAACTTACCCAAAGGAAAGAAAGTCATTATATCAAAGAGACATCTGCACCCTCTTGTTTATTGCAGGACCATTCACAATAGTCAAGATATAGAATCAACTGAGGTCTACCACATCAGATGAATGGATCAAGAAAATGTGGTATACATAAACAATGGAATACTACTCAGTCATAAAAAGAATGAAAACCTATCGTTCACAGCAACATGGATGGAACTGGAGGACATTATGTTACATGAAAAAAGCCAGGAACAGAAAGTTAAATACCAGATGTTCTCACGCATATGTGGAAGCTAAAAAAAGTTGATCTCTTGGAAGTATAAAGTAGAACAGAGGAAACTGAAGGCTGGAATGGGAAGGGAGGGGTAGGAAAAGATTTGTTAAAGGATACAAAATTATGGCTAGATAGGAGGAATAAGTTCTAATGTTTTATACCACTGTGGGAGGACTACAGTTAACAGTAATATATTGTTTCAAATAGCTGGAAGAAATATACTGAATGTTTCTAACACAAGGAAATGATAAATATTAGAGATGATAGACATACAAATTACCCTGTCCTGATCACTATAAATTATATGCATTGAAACATCCCTATTTAGTCCATGAAAATGTATAATTATTATCTGTCAAACGAACATTTTTTTCAAACCCAAGAACAATTTAAAAAATTAAGATCATAGCAGGAATGTACAGGAGACATTAAACATAAGCATGATTATATTTAAGCAAACTGCCATACAAGAGAACTGAAATAAAAGCCATTTTTCAATTAGAAATAGTACATATTTCTTTCTATTCATTATTTCTTATAATCTTCCTGTAGCTTTTGAGGCAAAAAGACTGATTAGACACTGACTTTCACTATTTCTAATCCACAAAAAATGACTGTTGTTTCTAAATTTAACTCATTATAATTATCTTTTTTCCCCCAAGGCACTAACAAGGCCAATCATGGGATCTAATGACTAATCTCACAGGAAGTATAACTGGTGACTAAAGTATTCCTCATGTCATATATGTGTATATGTATTTTTTGATGGTTAGTGTCAAATGAACTGGTATCTTTACCTTGCAAGTGTATAGTTTTGCTTTTATACCAGGAATTGCTTTGTGCAAATTAAAGTCTCCAGAGCTGAAGCTCCTTGCCATGGATCTATGAAGGGAAATGGTGGGAAAAATGTCCCAGAATCACAGTGGCTTTTCCACCAAAGAATACAGGCACAATGCTTCAGGTTTACTCCCATGAAGCCAACTGTGACTAAACAACTGAGTTGGCCTTCTAGATCCCAAATATCCTTCCTATATTTAACCTGATTGATGTTGTCTCTTCATTTAAACATAAAACTTTCCATGGCATTCAATATACAAATGACTGGTTTCATTCATTCATTCGACAAATATAATGCCTCCCATGTTCCAGTGTGGGTAGACAAACAGGACTGACTAACAACTATTGGCAGGTGGCTGAAGAATGGGCCGAGAGACTTCCCTTCCCCAAGCTTCCCTTCCCCAAGCAAGTGAGCCTGCTCCCAAATTCAGCTTCTCCAAGGTTCTCCAAGTTCCACATGTTGCACAGTGCAGGTCCCATTAGCTTTTGTGAAGGGGCGAACACCTAAAGCCATACTGGTATTCTAAGTCAAGCTCTCTTCTTGCCAATAAGACTTCTCACTCTCAACCAGAAAAAGGAGGGAAGCTTCCCCCATGGACCACTAGCCAGCTGTTCCTGTTCCCAGTTCCAGTCTGCACTCAATGACTCATTCTGGCATTTTCTTATGCCTTCTGCCAGTGGCACTGTTCTCGTTGTTGGGGAGATATGCACAAAACAAACAAAAATCCTTACCTTCAAGGATCTTACATTCTAGTGGGGGAGCCAGACGATAAGCACAGTAAGTAAGTAAATGAAATACAGAGCAGCACATCCAAAAGTAGTAAGTGCTGTGGAAAAATAAGAAATCAGGGAAGGGGAATAGAAAGTGTTGGGAACTGTGAGTGGATGTTGCTCTCTGCAAAGTAGATTTTGAGGAGTGAAGGTGGGGAAAGGCAGCCTGAAGGCTTTTATTTTTTCCTCCCTAGCATGCTTCTAGAGGAAAAGTCATCTGGCGGTTTCATGACAGATGACATCATTACCCAGAGGTCCTCAAAGACAGTGAAGCTTGAAGAGGGCTCTTCATGTGTCAAAATGAGAAGATTACTGTCTCTCCTGCCCATTTCTCAGGGTTGTTGTAAAGATCAAAGGAGAGAATAGCTTTAAAGGTACTCTGAAAACAATGAAAGCTCTACACACGGAAAAGGCGTTATTATTGCAGAATTGTGTGAGAAATAAGTGGGATGACTGTGTATTCAAACATTATTAACTACAATATAAAGATGAGAGAGAGAGGGAAAGGGAGAGGGAGAGAAAAACTAAATGTAGGGTTTGGCTTGTAATCATATAATCAAGCTGTTAGCTGGCTATGTCCAGGTGGTGACACCTTTCTTCCCTACCTAATCTCCACGGCTGGCCAGCAGAGCTTCACTCTTCTGAGGTTATTTTTCTCCTTATCATTAGACTACAAAGTACATGATCAATCCTAGGGTAAAAATATTGATTTTACCATAAGAAGTAAATGTGCAAATTGAAAGGCAGGTTAATTTTGCAGGCTCTTAAATTACTCAGGCAATAGAAAGTATCAATAAATGTCAAGTGAAAAACAGAAAAACTGATAAGAAAACTGATGGACAGTATGTGCTCTTTCAAGAACACACAATGAATGTTAAAATTATCAGATATTTTGATACAATAAATAAAACAAACAATTTTCTAATTTAGGTATCATTTTTGCCCCTTTTTTTTAAACTGAAATTTTTTCTTCATTATTTCACAGACCTCCCCTGCCCCCCCTAATTTACTGCTGATCAAGTACTGGTAAATCTGAAGACCATTTGTATTGCCCAATTGCTTCTAAAATAGTAAGTATGGAGCTTGTGATTAGTTTATGATTTATAATCTACAAATATTAGTACTTATTTAAGAAGGGAAACTAATTTTCTTAAATAATATGGAATTCAACCCTCTAATGTTTAATTTTCTTCTTACTGGAATCTAATAGTCCTGGATGAAAACAAGAAATATAGGAGAAAACAAGAAATACAGGAGAAAACACATAAAATGGTATATATTAATAGAAATAATTAAAAAACGTTAAAATGAATCTAACAAAAACACATTAAAATATTTTACACATTTGTTTACTATGAAGGAAAGGTAATCTTACACAAATGTAGTGGATGTAGATGACACTAATGAGTTTGATGCTGACTAGACCTCCCCATACAAAATGTATTTGAATGTGTTGTCTTCACAATCCACACTATTCATATGTATTTGGTTTACAAGGGTAATTAGGATTTTTTTTCACTCCGGTGTTCTTTATTTCTGAGCTCTTGAGCTAGCATTTAGCTTGGACCACAAGTGCAACTTCAGTGGTGTCACAGAAGTAGGATGTGCAGGGAACTGTGAAGCATCTGGGAGACTCAGAAAAGGCCTGGGTCAGGAACCTGAGTGAGCCCCAGAGCCTGCCAATAACATGCAGGGCTCCCTTCTGCAGCTGTTATTAGCTTATAGGCTTTTATAGGGAAAAGTGTTTATGTTCAAATACTAATGCTAAAAAAGCACATAGGCATAGTAAGAAAAGGTGTCACTGGGTAAATTTTTTTTAAAGAAATGTGACATATTCTTACATGTGAAAATTCTAACAGTTTCCTAAAAATACTTGTACTTTTGTATTGGATGGACTCTGGCAGTTTTAGGTCTCATCCATTTTTAATACTACATACGATTAACGTAAAGAAATCAGCAACCACAATTTGATATCTAACACCGATGATGTATTAAGACTATGTGGTAAATATTCTTTCATGAAAATTTCAAGTACATGCTTGTTGTGATCTTAAAAAACAAGTTTCCTGTCTTAATAAAAATATTAACATGTTTATTTTAAGTCAATATGTGAAACGTATTACACATAACTTCAAATTAATAATTAAGTGAGTGTTGAGGAGGTCCCCCAAACAAAACCACATTCTAATGCCTGGAATCTACAAATATGTTGCCTTATAGAGCAAAACAGGCAAAGTGATCAAAAAGTTTTGGAGAAAGTGATTTAGACTTTCTCTTAAAAAAGAGAATTAAGATTCTTAGGGAGGGCTGATTATCCTAAATGATGAAGGTGGGCCCAGTGTGATCACAATGGAAGCAGGGGTCTAAGTGAATGGGGTCATGAGCCAAGGAATACAGATGGCTTGTGGAATGTGAAAAAAGAGAGGAAATGCATTCTCTCCTATAGCCTCCTGGAGGAATACAGCTTTACCTATACCTTGATTTTATTCCCTGTGACCCATTTTGGATTTCTGGCCTCCAGATCTATAAGATAATAAATTTGTGTTGTTTTAAGTCACTAAGTTTGTAGTAATTTGTTTGAGCAGTAACAGGAAAACTAAAAGAGCTTACAGATGATTTGCTGTTCTATTCTCCATAATGCTAGACCTTCAATAATAATGGACAGAAGATAAAACTTATTTAAGAAAAACAAAGAAACAGAAGCACCCAAAGTTCCCACAAGCACATATTAAGAAAGCATGCTTCATAGAAGCATCTTGTGGACGTCTCTCCTGTCTCTCTATGCTTTGTGATTTTTAATCCCTGGTTACCATGGTGCAGACCAATCTTATGAAGAAAGCTCAGCAGATAACATACAAGGAATAGTGAGTAGAAAAAAGTTCAAAAAAATATACACACGATTCTGTGATTTCATCAGTTAGTAAATCCCTAAGTATTTATTCTAAACATCTCTTGTATCTAGAGGTAAGTTTGCAAAACTGCAGTCACCCAAATTAACCATGTACAGTGGCAGATGCTGACTAAGAAATATTTTCTCTGAGGAAAATTTAAATTGATGTTGCAGGCTAGGGTGGCCTGGGAGCTGTATTCTTAGGCAGTCATTTTAGGGATTTGATAGTCTCTGCAGCTGGTCACAGAAGGTACTAGAGACCCAGGGCCCTCCTGTTGTACGCAAGAGACAGATTTTCAAAGATCCCTTGAGGGAAAAGAAGGGGCAGTATGAGCATGCTATGAACCCAAGGTTATTAGGGAAAAGACTGATGGGGTAACTGACTGAGAGTCACAGAGAGGAAGCATAAAGGATGAGACAGCACCATTCAGGGGCTCTGATGAGAGGCTGATGTAGAGATTGAATTGCTTGCTCCTGGTTTATTAGGCCATAAGAAGCATGGCAAGGGACCTGGAGAGAAAAACTAGAAATCACTACCTAGAGTTCTATGAGGGCAGCTTTGGCAGTGACACTAAGGCACTACAGTGAGAGGGTGCTACAGATCCAGGCCCCAAGAAATGCAACAGAAGAGGAGTAAAATAGTCCAGGCAAGAAATAATTGTTTTTCAATAAAAGTAGAAGCAAAAGAGATAGAGGTATGATTTGAGAGACTTATAATTCAGACATTACCAGATGTAGAGAAAACTCTAATGCATTAAAAAAAAATCCCACTCTCACAAATACTATTCCGAATGAGAGATAAATGGCTGTGTCATCTCAGTTCTGATGGAATATTTAGCTCAAAATGTCTACCACAGTGACAAGACCTAATATGTGAAATTCAGTGAAAGACTATTTGGGAGGTAGACAAGCACATTTGTCTCTCATTTATATGCATGCTGCAGTTGAGCTCAAGGAAAAAGATAATGTCTGTAAGTGTCCACGTGTTAGAGAGAGAATTAGAACTCAGGATGGATCTCTTGCATTCCTTCTTTAGAATTACTCCTTAGGAGACAGGTTGGAGTGTGTGGAATAGGAATTGCAGTAGGAAGCTTCTTTCATGGAGAGATTTCAGGTTGCTTAGAACATAAATGTTGGGTAACTAGGCTGAAAATTCTTCCACCATTTATAAAACACAGTTGCAACCCCTGACACACCCCTAGCAGTTGTCCCTTGTGGTTTACTGGTTTTGTGTCTCTTTTTCTCAATATCCCCACATCATCTTCCCCATCGCAGCAGCTCCTGAGACTACACAGTCATTGGTGGGACCTATCTCTTTTCTTTCTCTGTCCTTACATCCATGTCACAATGTGCACTGCCATTATCCATGTATCAGCTTCTTTTCTACAGAAGCCTGGCCAAGTCCAGTGAAATAATTTATAAAAGTAGTCATAAAATGTTCCAGCAAGCACGCAATGAACATACAAAGCACTATTTGGAAAATGACAACTCTTATAATACTTCCGTAAAATCCTAAATTCATAAACATCCTATGTGTTGTTACAGCTTTGAGGCTTTACTGGTGATCAGAGGCAGGTCCTCACTGCAGAGGGAAATGATACATTTCATTAATATCTTGAGGGTTGCCTGTCTTTTTCTGTGAGTCTGTCTTTGATTTGATGCCCAGAAGAGAGAGAGAGAGAAAAAAAAAAACAAACCTGCAGCTATTCTTTGAGCCTTTCCCCCAGGCTTCCTCTGTCTTCCTCCTTTCACATATTTTATTCTCCTTACTGTAGGAAAATGAGATGCTCAAATATACTGCTTATTAAACAACACACCTACTTTTTGTAATTCATAAACTCACAACCTATTAAGTCAACTTACAAAAAAAATAAAAAAAGAAGGACCCGGGTAAAGGGTGATTAGATTTGTTAGTGTCCTCAATATTTCACCCTGCCTGCTTACCCTCATAATAAGGTAAGTGTTTAAGAACACACACTTTGTCATTCTGACTCTCTGGGCTTGAATCCCAGCTTTTTCCTCAACAGCTGGGTGACTCATCCAAGTGAATTAACCTCTTTGTCCCTCAGTTTCCCCAAATGTCCAGCTGATGATTATAGCATTTTGGACCTCAAATTGGAACCATGAGGCCCTCCATTTGTTCAGCCCACATGTACACACACTATGACAAGAGAAGTTGACATATGACTACAAAGAAAAATATAAACTCAGATACAATTACTATTGCAGAGTGGAAGCATCTGCCCTTAATGGGCCTACACTGGTACAATGAACTCTAATGCCTCAGATGTGAAAAGTGAGAAAAATGGAGGAGCAGTGCAATACCTAGGTGGAAGGGACTTTAAAAGGGGATCTGTAAAGCAAAAGACAGAGGAAGGAATGGGAGAAGAGAAGACCAGAGAGGAAGCTCAGAAAGTGTCAGGAGCAGAAACCCAATATAGGGTTCTATTTCCAAGTAAACAGGCTGCCAAGGAAGTGGCAATAGATGCTATTGCAATAGGCAGACAAACAGGAAGCTTAGGTTACCTTCAGAGAAGCTCAAGAGGCACCGGGACAAAGCTGAGATGGCAAAACATGATAGGTGAGAAATTACTCCACCTATGCCTTTTTTTTTTTTTTTGAGACATACCAAAGAGGCATGATGGCTCATGCTAGCCTGTCAGCCAGAGCCCCTGGGACACTGGACTGGAAGCTGGGAGACGAGAAACAGCAGTTTTTCCTGGAGCAAGGGCACCCAACTACAGGACTCCAACAGTTTTACCAACTATTCACATTAGATATTCCTGACTTGGAATGCTTTTAGAATATCAGATAATTCTTACTTTTGAATACTCTTGGAAGAAACACTAAATAGTACTGATTTTAATAGTGATTTGTACAAAAACAGCTTTAAATTATGAAATAATATGAATCAAGTTATGTAATATAATTTCATGTTAAATTCCTGGTATTTTTATTCATAGATATGTTGATTTTTTAGTAGCTTTATTGTTGGATGAATATAAATTCCCAGGGTGACTACATCAATAATAACATAATTGCATATTTTATAACTTAAAGAATGTAGTTGGATTGTTTGTAACTCAAAGGATAAATGCTTGAGGGAATGGATACCCCATTCTCAATGATGTGCTTATTTCACATTGCATTCCTGTATCAAAACATCTCACAGACACCATAAATATATACATCTACTATGTACCCACAAAAATTTTTTAAACAATTAAAAAATTAAAAGAAATAAAAATTAATTCACTGCTAAAAAAAAACAAAACACAAATATTGATTCCCTATATCTGTTGTACATCTTACTAACTCGTAATATATTCAAATCATGGAGTAACAAGATCGATAGTTGTAAGAATTTGCTACCTCATAATGAATGCATGCACAGTTATTAACTCTCTTTCCAGAGCTTGTGTCATGTCTAACAAAGCATATGTATGTATCTAACTGCACTATTACTGTAAAATAAAAAATGATGCAAATTTAATCTTTATTAAAACAAGATCTTTGTTAAATAAAGATTATTTAAACATAAATACTAAAAATATTTAAAATACAAACATATTTTGAAAATTTAAAAATTTAATATTTTAAAATAATGCATAATTCTATTTTTTTTTTTGGAGACAGAGTTTCGCTCTTGTTACCCAGGCTAGAGTGCAATGGCGTGATCTCGGCTCATGGCAACCTCCGCCTCCTGGGTTCAGGCAATTCTCCTGCCTCAGCCTCCTGAGTAGCTGGGATTACAGGCATGTGCCACCATGCCCAGCTAATTTTTTGTATTTTTAGTAGAGACGGGGTTTCACCAAGTTGACCAGGATGGTCTTGATCTCTTGACCTCATGATCCACCCGCCTCAGCCTCCCAAAGTGCTGGGATTACAGGCGTATAATTCTTTATTAAAGAATTATTCAGTAATTCTGTTATCAAAAGTTCTAAAAATCTCAAAAATAATTGTTAACATGAGGGTTAATAAAATAACTCATATGGTGTGATATT
>CAUYOR010194810.1:0-13895 GCA_963573925.1 Callimico goeldii
GGCTGGAGTGCAATGGTGCGATCTTGGCTCACCGCAACCTCCGCCTCCTGGGTTCAGGCAATTCTCCTGCCTCAGCCTCCTGAGTAGCTGGGATTACAGTCACACACCACCGTGCCCAGCTAATTTTTTTTTGTATTTTTAGTAGAGACGGGGTTTCACTATGTTGACCAGGATGGTCTCGATCTCAACCTCGTGATCCACCCGCCTCAGGCTCCCAAAGTGCTGGGATTACAGGCGTGAGCCACCGCGCCCGGCAGCAGCTCTTAGTCTTAATTAAAGTGAAATAAATATTGTAAAGAAATGCATCGGTAGTTTGGCAATGCTTTTTTAGATATAGTTAAGCATGAAGCTGATTGAGTGAGGAGACAAATTTCACATACATGCTTACATTGCTTCACACTGTGTTTACTGTTTTGCATGGGTAGTGTGGGCACTGGAGTACTTACCAGTCATGTGCTTAGAGTGAATTTCATCTTCATTTATTTAATATTTTGGAGACAGAGTTTCACTCTTGTCACCCAGGCTGGAATGCAATGGTGTGATCTTGGCTCACTGCAACCTCCACCTCCAGGGTTCAAGTGATTCTCCTGATCCTGAATAGCTGAGATTACAGGCATGTACCACCACATCCAGCTAATTTTTGTATTATTAGTAGAAATGGGGTTTTTCCATGTTGACCAGGCTGGTCTCAAACTCCTGACCTAGATGGGTGATCCACCCACCTCAACTTCCCAAAGTGCTAGGATTACAGGCATGAGCCACCATGCCCAGCCTACAGTGAATTTCTTGATTGAACAGGATGCATGGTGATATTGGTGGACTTAAGGATATTGAATTATGTATCAGGAATACAACATTTCTTATGTGGATTTTTGGAGTCCCTGGGTAACAATGTAGCCTCCAGGGTAGATTGGGAAGGAAAAATGTAGGGTTAGTTTTCTGTTTATTTGTTTATGCTTCTAATTTTTCTTCATTTGCTGTTTATTTTCCTCTGGGCTTTGCTTGTGTATGCATATATATAAAACCATATATATATATATTTTTTAGTTTTTAGTGGATAGCTTTTGTTTGGTTCTGTGAGTAGTTATTTTGTCATGCATTTCTAGCAAGTCATCATTTATTCTAGTAATCTGGAATTCCTAGACTACCTTTGTCAGGCCCACAGGAATTGATGGAGCACACCACCTTTTAACCTTAAACTAAGTTTTTGGATATTAGGCTCCCTGATACTTTAAGTGTATTGAGTATACTTTTGTAAATAGAGTTTGAGTTATTTTTCTCTCTGTCTGCCTAATTTTTCCAAAACTTATAAACTATTTGTGAATGTTCTTAATTCATGGCAATGTGTTTTTTTTTTTTTGCATACAGTTGAGTAGGTTTGCTAGGGTTGCTCAGGGAAGGAGAACAGAAACATGACATGGTGGCAGAATGGTAAGAACTACTTACCAGTTGAACTTCTGGCCTCTGTCTCTCTGTACAAACCATTTGAGGAGTGGTAAAAATTACTGTTTATCTCCTTTGTAAAATTTGGGTTAATGTGAAAAGAAATTTTGAGTCTAGTCATAAGCTGTAGCAAATCTGGGGTATTTTGTGCTGCAAATTTCTCTTTCTCTGTTGTACTGTCATGGAGTACCTTAGGATAGAACATGGCTTAGGACCCCATAAGTTCACTGCTCATGACAACCCAGTAGGCTGGTCAGTAGCAAACTTTACTGGAGGTCCCTGAAACAAAACAACTGGATGAGGGTTCCGTCTTGTTTCATGTCTCTAGAGCTTGACCCTGTAACCACAGGGCAGTACTTTCGCTTAGTGTCTGCCATCCAGAACAGGAATTTTGGGGTTCATGTTATAGTTAGCTCTAAAAATTGTCTTAAGTAGTTGGAAGCCTTTACAAGCTCAAAATTAGCTACTGTAGACTCCTTCTGGGAGGGACAGTGTGACCTGTCCAATGCTGTGGCTCAGCAGCTGAGGTTTCACCATTTTACAGTGGCAGCCTGGGTTCCATCCTGGTTTGGGAAATGATTCCTTTCTGGTTTAATATCTGTGTGACCTTTACCATTTGTTGGTTCTCTTCCCCTCTGTGAACTATCTTGAATTTTTCTTTCTCTGAGAATCTGGGATGTTACCTTTGGTAATGTTCAAAAGCCAGAAATATTAGCCACATGGCATGGCTAAAAATTGGGTAATATGAGATTTTAAAGAGTTTTTTTTTGTTTGTTTTATTTTTGTTTTTTAGAGAGTTCTATGGTTAAGTCAGCTTAATTAAAAGTAGATATCTAACTATAGGTGTATTTAAAAGGCCTTTATGTTTTTTCTCTTCTTGGATCTTGTTTTTCTGGAAAAAAGTTTTTTCCTTATCAGTTGACTAAATTATTTTATGGGATTGTTAAAGTTTTAGTATATTCTGAGAATATTCTATCAATTTTAATTATGTTGTTACTGTAGACCACATAAATACTCAAATCTCCTTGTCAATAGTGTTTTTAACTATCGTTATTTAAAGTCATTTGAACTCCATGCTGTAAGTCAAATTACCTGTGATAACCCATTTGTTATCAGTGCTATGCACCTAAATTGGAGAAATGACTGGTGTTCAAGAGGTCATAAGTCCAATGTTAAGTATGGACTCATGAAGAACTGGGACAGCTGCCTTATCTTTCCTGAGTCTTTAAAGCTTTTGTTATTAAAGGTTGTGCATTCTGTGACTCATCATGGAAAGGATAAAATGATCCAAATTAAATAAATATCGGTGTGCTGACTTACAAATTGCTAAAGTTGTTTATAACCAGTGTTTGGTTTGTCAAATCCATATTCCCGGGAAGACAATAAAAGCTTTAGGTACATTTAGCCACCTGATGGGTCATTTAAACATTTCAATTGTCATTTTCAGTGCCTTTTTTCTGGTTGTATAAAAGCTTTCCCTTGCAAGAGGGCTGATGTTATAATAGTTGACTATTATGCTACAGTGTATTTTCACCTGATAAAGGAAGCTTTTTATGATTCACTGAGTGAGGACAACCAACCCGTTCACAGCCTAGAACCAGAAGACTGGATCTTCTGAGAACATCAGAGAAAGACTGTCCTTGCCATCCACGCTACAGCAAAACTTTGTGACCTTGGACTTTGAGTTCATAATCTCACAGTTGAAAAGGATCCCTCCACACTCTTGGAACTGTATACCCATTGGAACCCTTAAGGTAAAGCTAACCAGGGAAGCTTCTCCCCAGAAGATGGCATTTTTGATGTGAACAGCTTTTCCCAATATTATGGATCAAAACTTCTCTACTCTCATGAGAGTCTTATCTTGGAATATTTGTTCCTTGGTTATGACTATGAACAATAGAAGTGGAAAAGGGGTCTGCTGTAAGCACTTATAGGGTATTCTTTTATTTGTGAAGGATTGTACAGCCAGCCTTATACATGGATAACTTTATACTTTGGTAGATAAAAGATGAAGGCCTGGGTTAAGCGTGGTGGCTCATGCCTGCAATCCCAGCACTTTGGGAGGCCTAGGCAGGCAGATCACCTGAGATCGGGAGTTTAAGACCAGCCTGGCCAACATGGCAAAACCCTGTCTCTACTGAAAATACAAAAATTAGCTGGGCATGGTGACTGCGTATCTGTTATCCTAACCACTTGGGAGGCTGAGGCAGAAGAATCACTTAAGCCCAGGAGGCAGAGGTGACAGTGAGCCAAGATTGCACCTATGCACTCCAGTCTGGGTGACAGAGTGAGACTCCATCTAAAAAAGAAAAAGAAAAGATGAAGGCCCAATGCAGGTGAGAAACTTTAATGGTACATATGTTGCTTCATAATCAGTCAGAAATGGAACATTGGTTCACTCCTCGTCATAAACATCATGGGTTAAAGAGAACATTGCCAGGAGGCCTTCACTCTTCTTGAAGGGCATCATTTGTTAGGTCCTTTTTCCATGGTTTGGAGTAAAGGCAGTGATTAGAAATGTATCCCTCATGATAGGCTCTATAGTGCATTCTACTGTAAAGGCTACAGTTATACAACAGACTTTCAAGACTTTGAATTCTCTTGTGAAAGTTATGATAGAATTAGCTAAACAGAGAAGTAACTGTGCAGCTGCTGGCACTGTGACCTATGGAGAATTACATCAAATGAAGATTACAGGGATTCAGTGGTAGAGGATTAATGAAGAGATTGCTTATTTAAGTGAGTAGACTGTTTAGCTCATTCTTTGATCTATTTGATTTTATGTGGTTTGGCTTATGGGAACCCTGGGTAAGGCGCATACTCCAAACTCTTGGTATTATCCTCCCAGTAGTCATCATAATAGTCTCCCTGGTGTGCTGGCTTCTCTCAAAGTTTTAAATGTTTGCATGCAACCATCTCTAGAATGTCAAGTGGTCTCTCTTCAACTGGAATGATGACAAGAACTGAAAGAAATGTGCCACCAAGGTGCCTGTAATCCCAGCTACTTGGGAGGCTGAGGCAGGAGAATTGCTTGACTCTGGGAGGTGGAGGTTGCAGTGAACCAAGATCATGCCACTGCAATCCAGCCTTGGCAACAGAGTAAGACTCCCTCTCAAAAAAAAAAAAAAAAAAGTGCCAATTATTTGTTCAAAATGCCAAAAACCTGGAGACCCTTAACTGATAAAAAAGGACATCATAACCTGTGAATGATGTGCTGAACCTGGAAACCCAAAATGATGGTAACTGAGAGTGGCACTAAGGCCCTAATTTTGGCCACACTCTCACCTAATTGAGAACCTGACCAAAAAGGAGGAATTTTTAAAAATAAAACTATGGGAGGCCATTGCTTTGGACTGAGCTCATGTGCTAGGCCCAGCAGACCAAACCAAACCAAAATGGAGTCACTCATGCTAAGACTTTAAGGAAACACATAGATCCTAAAACAGACCAGGTTTTGTTTTTCTCCTGCAAATCTCTAGAACAAATAGTCCTGACAGCACAGATATCCATCCCTTGAAGTTCCCATTAAATCTTTTAACCAGATTCATTTTCTCTCACCTAGAGACCATCAAGCTTCAAATGTTCATGCAACAAGGGTCCCAGTTAGTTCCAGGTGAAGACACACCCCACCTCCCTGGCCATCAAGAAGCTACCCTGCCTCCACCAGACAGAACAGGGTGAGAGTTCCATGGTCCCCAGTAGGTAGGGACCACACCCCAAGCCAGCATGAAGCAGTTGCAGAGAAAGACCTTCGGTCCCTCTGACTCCCATAAGGTTTACGGGGATCATATCTCTCATGAGGGAGATGAGGCAGGAGAATAGAGTCTGGGGGCAGGGAACCTAAGGAATTCCTAGAACTAAATCAAACAGAAATACCCTAACTTTTAAGACCAAGTAAATAACTTTGTAACTCTACTTCAGCTGTGACAGGAAACATCCTCTTCATTTACATAAGGTGTACACCAAGCAAATAACTTTGTAGCCTCACTTCATCCCGTTCATTTACATAGGGTGTACACCAAGCAACCAATAGAAATCTCGAGAGGGGATTTAAACCCCAGAGACAGCCAGGCACGGTGGCTCACTCCTGTAATCCCAGCACTTTGGGAGGCTGAGGTGGATGGATCACTTGAGGCCAGGAGTTCAAGACCAGCTTGGCCAACATGGTGAAACCCCAAATCTAAAAAAAAAAAAAAAAAAAAAAACCGGAGAATTCTGTAACTGGGCCCTTAAGCCCGTTGCTCAGGCCTGCTCCCACCCTGTGGAGTATACTGTCATTTCAATACATCTGTGCTTTTGTTGCTTTATTTATTTATTTATTTATTTATTTTTTTGAGACGGAGTTTTGCTCTTGTTACCCAGGCTGGAGTGCAATGGCGCGATCTCGGCTCACCGCAACCTCCGCCTCCTGGGTTCAAGCAATTCTCCTGCCTCAGCCTCCCGAGTAGCTGGGATTACAGGCATGTGCCACCATGCCCAGCTAATTTTTTTGTATTTTTAGTAGAGACGGGGTTTCACCACGTTGACCAGGATGGTCTTGATCTCTCGACCTCGTGATCCACCCGTCTCGGCCTCCCAAAGTGCTGGGATTACAGGCTTGAGCCACCGCGCCCGGCCTTGTTGCTTTATTTATTTATTTTTTATTTAATTGAGATGGAGTTTCACTCTTGTTGCCCAGGCTGGGTGCAATGGCACAATCTCGACTCACCACAACCTCTGCCTCCCGGGTTCAAGTGATTTTCCTGCCCCAGCCTCCCAAGTAGCTGGGATTACAGGCATGAGGCACCACGCCTAGCTAATTTTGTATCTTTAGTAGAGACAGAGTTTCTCCATGTTAGTCAGACTGGTCTCAACCTCCTGACCTCAGGTGATCTGCCCGCCTCGGCCTCCCAAAGTGCTGGGATTACAGGCCTGAGCCACCACGCCCAGCCTGTCACTTCATTTTTTACTAGCTTTGTTGGTGCGTTTTGTCCAATTATTTGTTGAAAATGCCAAAAACCTGGACACCTTTAACTGGTAACAGTTTCAAGCCTACTCGCTCATGTCTTATTTTCTAAAGAAGCACGCAGTTTTGGCCGGGCGTGGTGGCTCATGCCTGTAATCCCAGCACTTTGGGAGGCCGAGGTGGGTGGATCATGGGGTCAGGAGTTCAAGACCAGCCTGGCCAAGACGGTAAAACCCCGTCTTTAAAAAAAAAAAGGAAACACACAGTTTCCCCTATGCCATCATATACCTTTAATAAACTTTAGTTTGGTGAAGCTATAAAATTTTCCATTGGCAATTACTGCTACAAAGTTAACTTTATGCTAAAAGCTACCAAAGTTATAGGGCATGTGTACAGTAAATTATTGTAGCAGGTATATTACAATACCTCAACTAGAGAAATAGAAGTGTTGATTTTAGAAATCAACTACAATTTTTAGTTTTATATACACTGAAGTCTTGTCAGTGTCATTTTTCTTACTGTGTTCACCAGTCAGTTTCAATAGTTACATAGTTGTAATAGTTTATATTCCTTGGAATTCTTTACGTTTCTCATCTAGAACATAGAAAGACTATGATATTCTTTCAGCATTTTAAAACTTTCTGGCCGGGCACGGTGGTTCATGACTGTAATCCCAGCACTTTGGTAGGCTGAGGCTGGCAGATCATGAGGTCAGGAGATTGAGACCATCCTGGTTGACATGGTGAAACCCCATCTCTACTAAAAATACAAAAATTAGCTGGGTGTGGTGATGCGTGCCTGTAATACCAGCTACTCTGGAGGCTGAGGCAGGAGAATCACTTAAACCAGGGAGTCGGAGGTTGCAGTGAGCTGAGATCACACCTGCACACCTGCCTGGTGACAGAGTGAGACTCTGTCTCACAAAACAAAAACAAAAAAACTTTCCTTTAAAGATGATATTGTTGTATCTAATATAGAAAAAAGAAAATTGAGTTTGAGTGGAAACATCTTGGTCTTCTTTTCATCTTGCCTGTATCAGTGAGTTGTCAGTGCCAAGAGACTTTGTGATTTCTTTAGTATCAATATATTTTTCCTAAGCATTATTGCTGTGTCTTCATAAAATTTATTAATTCCTTTTATGCTTTTAAGTGTATTATGTACATTGAAGTTTTGCTCCTAAATCATTTTGCACCTAATATCAATTTTACTGAAGCTGTTATACCAAATTGGTACTGAGCAAATATATTTAAAACTGGTCATTTTCAAAATTATAACTTTGGCTTGTGTTGCAGAAAAATATACCAATTAAAATCACAATAATGTCTGAGTATTGCATTCTTACTTTGAGGTGTTTTTTTTTTCCTGCCTCAGGTTTATTTGTACAAATAGCACAGGAGGCCCCAGCCCCTTGCAGATGGCAGCCCCGGGGGGGTCGCACCAGTCCTTCTGTCCTCATGTTGGCAGACAGAGATACCTACTCTGAAGCCTTTGTAGGGGCCTGGGCACCTTTGAGAGCCTGAGCTGGAATTGAAGCTGGAGCTGCAGCCTGGGCCTTGGCCTTGACCTTTGGCTGGCAGAGCATGAACCCCTTGGCAACGCGTGCACGAGCACGCTTCTCAAACTTGGGGTGGGCAATGTAGGCAAGTAGATTATGCTTGTGGCTGACACCCTTTGGGATCTTGGGTTAACCTCCTTGGGCCTTACGGCGGGCCTTGATGGCCTCGGCACGTGCACGCATGGCCTTGGCATTGTTGGCCTGCATCTTCCTTTTTTTTTTTTTTTGAGACAGAGTTTCACTCTTGTTACCCAGGCTGGAGTGCAATGGCGCGATCCCGGCTCACTGCAACCTCCACCTCCTGGGTTCAAGTAATTCTCCTGCCTCAGCCTCCCCAGTAGCTGGGACTACAGGCACGCGCCACCATGCCCGGCTAATTTGTGTATTTTTAGTAGAGACGGGGTTTCACCTTGTTGACAAGGATGGTCTCGATCTCTTGACCTCGTGATCCACCCGCCTCGGCCTCCCAAAGTGCTGGGATTATAGGTGTGAGCCACCGCGCCCGGCTAGCCTGCATCTTCTTTAAGCCCTTCTTGTTGTGCTTCTTGGCAAAGCGGATGTTCCTCAGGAACTTGGGGTCCACCCCCTTAAGAGATTTGTATCTTTGTGATTGGAGTTTCTTGATACCATTTCTGTGTCATATTCGGGACTGGTTGTGTGTGGTGGTTCTTGGACTTGGCCATGTCTGCACCTAAGCTGAAGTTCCCAAAGCTCCTAGGCTCCTTTGAGTTTTTAGTATCATGATAGCTTTAACTGAACTTTATCAATTTTTTTCAAAAATGGCTTTAAATTTTTCTCTTCTAAAATTATTTTCAAGGATCTCCAACTCTGGTGCCAGTGACGTTGTTGCATGTTTTCTGTAAAGTTTAAAGAATGTGCAAAACAAAGAACATAGACTCTGCTATATACATTTTTTCAGGAATTTGTTGCTCTTTTTTTTTTTTTCTTCTCTGAGACAGAGTCTCACTCTGCTATCTGGGCTCACTGCAGTTTTCACCCCTCATGTTCAAGTGATTCTCCTGCCTCAGCCTCCCTAGTAGCTGGGACTACGGGTACCTGCCACCAAGTCCTGCTAATTTTTGTATATTTAGTAGAGACAGGGTTTCACCATGTTGGCAAGGCTGGTCTCGAACTCCTGGCCTTAAGTGATCTGCCTGCCTCAGCCTCCCAAAGTGTTGGGATTACAGGCACGAGTCACCATGCCTGGCCAAGGGATGTGTTGTTCTATCCCTTATGTTTTTCATGTGTATTTTTAGGATTGTTATATTCCTGGCCATCTAAATTATTTTATCTAGATTCAGTTTTTATAAGCATTCTACTGAGAAATTGATACGATCTCTGCAAATATACTTCAACTGTTTTTTCCCCCCAGCAAATTATAGCCCCAGAAAATAAGACTGCAGACAAATAAGTAACTAACTTTATCATTCGCTTCAAGAAACTTTTGCAAACCAATTTATCAAGGCAAACAGTTGCCTTGTGCCAACAACATGTCTTATCAAGAATACTATGTGCTCACCTGGACAAATAGCTAGCCTTATTAAGACAATAGTTTCATTTTTCCAGACTTGTTTAAAGACTTGCTGTGTCCTCCAATCCTGTACTATTATGTCACAAACTTTCTTTCCCAATCCCCACCAGTCCCTGCCTTAAAGAACCTGCCTTGCATCACCAGACCCCAAAACTTTCCCCTGCCAAGACACTGTGGAGGTGTTGCTAAGATGCTGCCTTCCCTTGCCGCCATAGGTCAAATACACTGTCTTTGCTTGACTAACAGTTTATTCTGGCAGTTCCTGCAGAGAGATCAACAGTCAATCTTATTAAAAACACATATAGTTATTTTCTAGTCATGTCATTTATGGAACAAACTGCCACAAGATTTTCACCCATAGATACGTTTACCTTTTCGACATTCAGAAATCTGGTAATAATTATTTTTCATTCTAAATAGCTCGTATCAAGGGCTATATGTATCTAAAATGGCTTAGTAATATTTAGAACTTCTTGTCTTATTCAAGTGATATGTGATTTGATGTTAAGGTTTGTAGTCTAAAGAATGTTCTGTAGTTTACATTAAAATTTGCTGGGGTTGCTGGACCTGATGGCTCACGCCTGTAATACCAGAACTTTGGGAGGCCGAGGTGGGTGGATCACGAGGTCAGGAGTTTGAGACCAGCCTGACCAACATGGTGAAACCCCGTCTCTACTACAAATACAAAAATTAGCTGGGTATGGTGGTGGGTGACTGTAATCCCAGCTACTCAGGAGGCTGAGGCAGGAGAATTGCTTGAACCCAGGAGGTAGAGGTTGCAGTGAGCCGAGATTGTGCCACTGCACTCCAGCCTGAGTGACAGAGTGAGACTCAATCTCAAAAAAAAAAAAAAAAAAAAGATTTGCTGTGGTTTCTGCAAAATGACTAAAATAAAATTTTTTATTATCATGTTCATATAATTCTTAGATGGTCTTCTGAACGCTAATGTTGTGTCACCAAAAATGAATCATCTACATTCTGTCCTTCACAATAGTGCACTCGTATTTTATCTTATTTTCATATAGTTAACATTTTGTAGCATTAATATTTATAGCTATAAATATAATTATTTTATTTAAAAAATTTTTTTTGTTTTTTCACCGATGAGGTGTAACTATATTTTAAAATCGCATTTCAATGTTAAATGCTTAACACTGTTGTTGATATCTGTTTAATTTTCTTCAGGTTTATTAAGGGCATGTGATAAATACTGCCAATATTTATTTTATTTTCAATCTTTGGTTGATTTTTTTTTCTATTCCCAAAGATTTTCACATAGAGACAGAATACACACTATTTTGAAGTATAAAAGATTAGTAATATTTTTTGTGACCTGGAAGAATTTCTGTGTAATGTTTTCAAAAACATATTACCTGTAGCTTCAGGTAGATAATTACCAACTAGAGTTTCCTTTAAATATTCAAATTATATGAATGTGTACTAGGATCCACAGAAAGTATATTGGGCTTAAGGGAGTCTGGGTTTTTTTCTCTTCTGGTTTTTCTAGAAATTCATCAGGTATGATAGACATGGAGATGAAAAGTAAATTCATATTCTGTCCAAGTAGTGACACATCAGCGCTATGTTGTGTTCAAACCAATAACTCTTCCTTTTTTCTCCCTGCATTTAATCTATTTCCTCCAAGAATTTGTTCAATTATCCAGATATATTTCTGTCATTTACTGTTTTCTTTTGTTGTTGCTTTTTCTTTAGATATATATAAATTGTATATACTTTATATATTATGTATAATGAAATATTATAAATACTTTATTCTATATATAGTAAAATGTATATGTGTATATTTTTTATTTAATAGAAACAGGATCTCATTTTATTGCCCAGGCTGCTCTCAAACTCCTGGGCTCAAGCAATCCTCCCACCTAAGTCTCCCCAAATGCTGAGATTACTGGTATAAGCCATCATACCCAGTCCATTTTCTGTTTTCTTATACTGGCAGTTAGAAAAAAATTCTTTTTGACATCAGGAAGAAGCTACATAATAGCTTCATATTTTATCTTAGAATCTGAAACATTAAAAAATAATAGGTTTGGGAAAGACAACTTTACAGTGGAGAAACCTGGCCAACATCACCTTAGCCAAGTGCCCAAAGTTAACATACCAGTAACATAACGTATCAGCATCACATGTCTCCAGATATGATGCACTGAGAAGGGCACAGAATCACTTCTGTGGTATTTTTACCAAAAATAAATACTTATTATAAGAAGACCTCAGTTAACCCTGCCTGTCATTTTCCAACGCTAATTTTCTAACATCTGCTGGTTGTCCTACAATTTAATTCAACGTTGATGGCAACTACCTGGAGATAGCACAGACTCTGCAGGTTAAGAGACTCAGACTGCCTCACTTCAGACACCAGCTGCAATCTTCAGGTGTCCTCAAAACACCTACATTTCTTCCTGCCAACCACATCGATATGGTTTGGCTCTGTGTCCCCACCCAAATCTCATCTTGAATTGTAATCACCATGTATCGAGGCCCCGTGTGAAGCACAGAGGGTCCAAATGAGTGGAGTTTACCCCTGCTGGCATCAAAGCAGTCAGCTAGATCCAGTGCCCATGTGCTCCAGTTCCTGCCCACGAAGGGGTCAGGGAAATTTCCTGCTTCAATTTTAAGTTTCCTGAGGTCTCCCTAGCTATGTGGAACGATGTTAACTAAACCTCTTTCTCTTATGAATTACCCAGTATTGGGTATTTTTTTTAATCACAGTATGAAAATGGATTAATACACACATAATTGGGAGTTCTCCTGATCTGCCTCCTCTGGGGTTTGACAATTCTCTAAAATGAATCACAGAATTCAGTGAAGTGCTATAATACAATTAAAGTCTTCTAAAGGATACAATGCAGGAATGGCCAGATGGAAGAGATGCCTAGAACAAGGTGTTGGTGCAGTATGAGCTCAGAGTTCCCACATCTTCTCCAGGTGAACCACCCTCTCAGCACAGCAATGTGTTCAACTTGGAAGCTCCCAGCGCCTTGTTGTTTAAGGGCTTTTATCAAAGGGCTTTATTATGTAAGCATGGTTGTTTAGATTATTGGCCAGTGGTGGTTGGACTAAATCTCCAGCTCCTCTGCTTCCCTAGAGGTTAGGGAATAGGGCTAAAACTTTGAATCTTCTTCTCACACAATTAGTTTTTCTGGCAACTGGCCGCTATTCTGAAGCTACCTAGGGTGAGGAGTAACCTCATTAGTATAACAAAGACATTCTTCTCACTCAGGAAATTCCGAGAGTTTTAGGAGCTCTGTGCTAGGAACTGTGGACAAAAAAAAATATTTTATATTATGCCACGAGCCCAAATTGTGGCACCGAAACTGCCACTGCAAAATTATAGCTGAGACAGTGAAAGATCTGACCCAGCCGAATCCATCTTGCTTCTAAGCTCCAAGCTGTCCTTTTCATCTCTGGGTGTAGGCTAAACTAACTTAGGGAGGAACCTACTTTACAGTTTACCGTTCTGAACAAAGATGGTAACAGCCCTTTCCCAAGGTGATCCCCTTCTTGCTTGAGTACTAGACTGCCTTTGTAGGACTAACAAATTAGCCGAAAGATTAGAAATCATGGTTTGGGTGTCATGCAGCTGGAGGCTACAAGATTCTGAGCCTCCCCAAATTGCTCCTGGAGATAACATCCTTATTGTAAAGCCTAATGTGCTTGAGATATTTCGCAGACCCTGCACTTAGTGGATCGGCTGGCATCACCCAGATTGATAAACTGGCTCATCTGATCTTGTGGCCCCTACCCAGGAAATGACTCAGTGCAAGACAGCTTCCACCCGCTATGATTTCATCTCCAACCCAACCAGTCGGCACTCCTGACTCACTGGCTGCCCCCCACCCACCAAATTACCCTTAGAAACTGATCTCCGAATGCTTGGGGAGACTGATATGAGTAATAATAAAACTCCAGTCTCCTTCACAGCCGATTCTACATGAATGGCTCTTTCTCTGTTGTGATCCCTCTGTCTTGATAATCGACTGTGTCTAAGCAGTAGGCAAGGTGAACCTGCGGGGTGGTTAAAGAACATTCCACAAAATAACCAGCGAATGCTCTTCAAAATTGTCAAAGTCAGAGAATAAAAGAAAAACAAAAAAACCCGAAACCCGAACTGTCCTAGATTGGGAGAGACTAAGGATACATGAAAATTAAATGCAACACAGAACGCTGGATTGGATTCTGGGTCAGAAAAAGAACATCAGTGGAACAAATGGTAACATTTGGGTAAGGCTTTGAGATTAGTTAATAATATTGGGATCAGTAGGCCGGGCGCGGTGGCTCAAGCCTGTAATCCCAGCACTTTGGGAGGCCGAGGCGGGTGGATCACGAGGTCATGAGATCGAGACCATTCTGGTCAAAATAGTGAAACCCCGTCTCTACTAAAAGATACAAAAAATTAG
>CAUYOR010194811.1:0-31821 GCA_963573925.1 Callimico goeldii
TCTTTTTTTTTTTGAGACGGAGTTTCGCTCTTGTTACCCAGGCTGGAGTGCAATGGTGCGATCTCGGCTCACCGCAACCTCCGCCTCCTGGGTTCAGGCAATTCTCCTGCCTCAGCCTCCTGAGTAGCTGGGATTACAGGCACTTACCACCATGCCCAGCTAATTTTTGTATTTTTAGTAGAGACGGGGTTTCACCTTGTTGACCAGGATGGTCTCGATCTCTTGACCTCCTGATCCACCCATCTCGGCCTCCCAAAGTGCTGGGATTACAGGCGTGAGCCACCGCGCCCAGCCTCTTTTTTTTTTTTCTTTTGAGACAAGAGTCTTGTTCTGTCACCCAGGTTAGAGTACAGTGGGGCCATCTTAGCTCACTGCAACCTCAGCCTCCTAAATTCAAGCAATTCTCCTATGTCAACTTCCTGAGTAGCTGGGATTACAGGCGCCTGCCACCACAACCCGCTAATTTTTGTATTTTTGTATTTTAGTTTCAACATGTTGGCCAGGCTGGTCTCAAACTCCCAACCTCAGGTGATTCACCTGCCTCCGCCTCCCAAAGTGCTGGGATTACAAGCACGAGCCACTGCGCTCAGCCTGTATTTTTTTTTTTAGTAGAGATGGTATTTCACCTGACCTCAGGTGATCTGTCCACCTTGGCCTCCCAAAGTGTTGGGATTACAGGCATGAGCCACCATACCTGGCCTGACCTGACTTGCAAAACCTCCACTATGCCCCAAAATCTACTTTTTTAAAAATCATCAGAAAACTCAGTTTTCTTCTCTCTCTCTCTTTTTTGAGACGTAGTCTCCCTCTGTGGCCCAAGCTGCAGTGCAGTGGTGTGATCTCGGCTCACTGCAATCTCCACCTCCTGGGTTCAAGCGATTCTCCTGCCTCAGCCTCCTGAGCAGCTGGGACCACAGGCACCACCACCACGCCTGGTTGTTTTGTGTTTTTAATGCAGATGGGGATTCCTCCATGTTGACCAGGAACTCCTGACATCAGGTTACCAGCCCACTTCGGCCTCCCAAAGTGCTAGAATTACAGGCATGAGCCACTGCACCTGGCCAGAAGACCGTTTTCAAAAACAAATAAATAATAAAAATCTCCATTATTGTGGTATAATTTATATACAGTAAACTGCACCCATTTACATCGTATACTTTGATGAGTTTCAATGGCTCTGTATGCCCATGAAACCACCACAGTCAAGCTACAGGGCGTTCCCATCATTCCCAAGAAGTTCCTACTGCCCTAGTTCTAAGCTACTTAGAACCACTTAGAAAGCTTTTGTCGGCCGGAGGTGATGGCTCATGCCTGTAATCCCAGCACTTTAGGAGGCTGAGGAGGGTGGATTATCTGAGGTCAGGGGTTCAAGACCAGCCTGGCCAACATGGCGAAACCCCGTCTCTACTAAAAATACAAAAATTAGCCAGGCATGGTGGTGGGCACCTGTAATCCCAGCTACTCCGGAGGCTGATGCCTGGGAGGCAGATGTTCAGTGAGCTGAGATCATGCCATTGCACTCCAGCCTGGGCAAGAAGAGCAAAACTCCATCTCAGAAAAAAGAATGCTTTTGTCACTACAGATTAGTTTTTCATTTTCTTTCATTCATTTTAATAATTTTGAGATTCATGTTGTTGGGTGTTTCAGTAATTTTTCTGTGTGTTGCAGTGTAATATTCCAGTTGAGTCCTGATGATGTTTCTTAGTTTTTGTGAATAAAGCTGCTATGAACACTTATGCATAAGCCTTTGCATGGAAATGTATTTCATTTCTCTTGGGTAAATACCTAGGCGCAGAATGGCTGGGCTGCATCATAGATAGATGTTTAACTCCAACCCATTTTTGCACCTGTTTCCCACTGTTCTTCTGACCCACCTTTGAGCCAAACTGAACGATTTACTTGTTCTCAGTCATGTCCCAGCATCTCCTGCCTCCTGCCCTTCATGGCCACAAAGGCCTCTTTCTGCCCCTCAGTTAATCAGGACCAAGCTGAGCTACACCATTCTTTTGGAGAGAATCTCTCTTAATTTTGGTTGAGTTCTTGTCTCTTGTAGGTCCTGAGTATCTTTGATCATAGGATCTGCATCCAGTTCAGTTTGGTGGCTCCCACATGGCCTACCTTGCACCTTGTTCGGTTCTTTGCATAAGGCACTCAGTAAATTTTTTTTTTTTCAGACAGAGTCTCGCTTTGTCACCCAGGATGGAGTATAGTGGCATGATCTCAGCTCACTGCAACCTTTGCCTCCTGGGTTCAAGTGATTCTTCTGCTTCAGCCTCCCAAGTAGCTGGGATTACAGGTATGCACCACCACACCTGGCTAATTTTTGTATTTTTAGTAGAGATGGAGTTTCGCCATGTTGGCCAGGCTGGTCTTGATCTCCTGACCTCACGTGATCCACCACCTCAGCCTCCCAGAGTGCCTGCCAATATATTCTAGATTAATAAGAGATTTAAAAGATCAACCAACCACAATGTATAGACCTTATTTGTGTTACCGGAAAGGGGTCCCAATCCAGACCCCAAGGGAGGGTTTGTGCATCTCGCAGAAGAAAGAATGCAGGGCAGTCTGTAAAGTGAATGCAACTTTATGAGGAAAGGAAGAAGGAATGGCTACTCCATAGAGCAGTCCCAAGGGCTGCTGGCTGCCCAATTTTATGATTACTTCTTGATTATTTGCTAAACAAGGGGCGGATTATTCATGCCTTCCCTTTGTAGACCATATAGGGTAACTTCCTGATGTGACATGGCATCTGCAAACTGTCATGGCGCTGCTGGGAGTGTAGCAGTGAGGATGACCGGAGGTCACTCTCGTTGCCATCTTGGTCTTAGTGGGTTTTGGCCGGCTTCTTCACTGCAAGCTGTTCTATCAGCAAGGTCTTTATCATCTGTATCTTGTGTTGACCTCCTATCTCATCCTGCAACTAAGAATGCCTTAACCTCCTGGGGATGCAGCCCCGCAGGTGTTAGCCGCAATTTACCGTCTCTATTCAAGATGGAGTTGCTCTGGTTCAGATACCTCTAACATTTGGATCCTGATTGAAACAAACTGTAAAAAAAGAAACGTAAGACACTGATGATATTACAGTTATCTTTTCTAATCTTTTTTACCTTTCTTTTTTTTTTTTTTTTTAACTTTTATTTTAGGTTCAGGGGCACATGTGCAGGTTTGTTATATAAGTAAACTCATGTCACAGGGCTTTGTTGTATACATTACTTTGTCACCCAGGTTTTAGCCCAGTGCTCAATAGTTATTTTTTCTGCTCTAGAGTCTTAATTTTTTGAAAACATTGTCTCTTGAGATTTGTCTGAAAGTGATAAGAGAGAAAGTGAGTGGTGAGACAGGGGACACCAAACTGGCCCTGGTCGACAACACTGAGGGGGAGGACGTGCGCACGGGTTCATTACATTCTTGAAATTTTCCACAATTAGAAAAGTTAAAATTAAAAAAATAAAACAGACTGCCCCTCAGCCAAGTCTTGCAGACTCCAAAGGGCCTTTTTAAAAAATGTTAGCCCTCACAGTGGGTTAATATAGTAACAGCTGATTAATGATTAACATTTTAGTCTGTGATGGTTTCCAAGTGTCAGTGAAATGCCTGCCGCCCGCGGCCCCGCCTTTCACCCTTCTGCTCACCTCTCCAGCTTCTCTCTCCCTGAGCCCTACAGCCCCAACATCCCCTCCACTTCCCGGCACCCATCCCCTTGCTGCTGCTGCCATTTTGCTTGCTGGAACGCCCCCTCTGCCATCCTCCACCTGGCAGAACCTGCTATGCTCACCAATCCAGATAAACGCTGCTTCCTCCATGAGTGTCCTCCTCCTCCCCCTTCTCTCCATCTTCTTCCATCTCCTCCTCCTCCATCAGAATTCATCACTCCCCACAAAGAGCTCTGTGATTCTACTGCTCTTTCTATATACTTAGCACCTTATGTTACAGTTTTTCTTTTCTTTTTTTTTTTTTTTTTGAGACGAAGTCTCACTCTGTTGCCCAGGCTAGAGGGCAGTGTCTTGATCTCAACCTCTGCCTCCCGGGTTCAGTCTCCTGCCTCAGCTTCCCAAGTAGCTGGGACTACAGACACATGCCACCATGCGTGGCTGGTTTTTTGTATTTTTAATAGAGACAGGGTTTCACCAGGTTGGCTAGGCTGAACTCCTGACCTCAAGTGATCCTCCTGCCTTGGCCTCCCAAAGTGCTGGGATTATAGGTGGGATTAAGATGGTAGATTTTTGGCAGATTAACTATTTGAGCTAATCTTTTTTGTCTACTCTAAACTCAGTCAGGGCTGAACCACCTTCATTTAAAGGTACTTTGGCCTTTGGCTGGAGATCAGCAGGCCACACTCCGGCTGGATGGGCTGCAGGGCTGCAAACTTCAAACAGACTGGCACGAAGGAGTGCGTATGCCCTGGCCCAGAGTGGTGCCCATCTCCCGGTGGCAGGCACGTGGACCCTAGATTAGGGCTCCTTTAAATGTTCATTCTCGCACCTCACTTTGGATTCATCATTTTATGTTCATTTTCTTAAACAGGGCCTCTCCAATGGCTTAGGCCGTAGAAAACCTGGACTCCCTGGTTGTATTTGTAATCTCAGCACTTTGGGAGGCCAAGGGGGGTGGATCACTTGAGCCCAGGAGTTTCACAGCAGCCTGGGCAACATGGTGAAATCCCATCTCTACCAGAAATACAAACAACAACGACAACAACAAAAAACTGGACATGGCGGCCATTGCCTGTAGTCCCAACTACTAGGGAGGCTGGGGTGAGAGAATCTCTTGAACCTGGGAGGTGGAGGTTGCAGTGAGCCAAGATCACGCCACTGCACCCCAGCATGGGTGATAAAGCAAGACCCTGTCTCAAAAACAAAAAAACATACAAAAAACAAGAATGTTGGCATCAAGAAAAACGATTCATCTGAAAATAAGAAACTCAGTATGGCTGGGTGGGGTGGTTCATGCCTATAATCCCAGCACTTTGGGAGGCCAAGGTGGCAGATCACTTGAGATCAGGAGTTCGAGAGTAGCCTGGCCAACATGGTGAAACCCTCGTCTCAACTAAAAATATTTTTAAAAATTAAAAAATTAGCAGGGCACTGTGGCGCCTGCCTGTAATCCCAGCTACTCCCAGCTACTGGGGAGACTCAGGCAGGAGAATCGCTTGAACCCAGGAGGTGGAGGTTGTAGTGAGCCGAGATCATACCACTGCACGCCAGCCAGGGCGAGTGAGACTCTGTCTCAAAAATAAAAAAGAAATGGTGGGGGGAAAGGCCTTAAATCCGCAAATCCACACTTCTGTAGGAGATTGTTGTTTTTGCTGTTGTTGAGATGGGTCTCTGTCACCCAGGCTGGAGTGCAGTGGCATGATCTCGGCTCACTAGAGCCTCTGCCTCCCAGGTTCAGGGGATCCTCCCGCCTCAGCCTCCCAAAGTGCTGGGCAGCTGGTACTATGCCCAGCTAGTTTTTAACGTGTGTTTTCAGTAGAGACAGGTTTTGGCTATGTTGGCCAAGCTGGTCTTGAACGTCTGATCTCAAGTCATCATGTTGCACAGGCTGGTCTCAAACTTTTTTTTTTTTTAAAGATGGGGTTTCACCATGTTGGCCCGGCTGGTCTTGAACTCCTGACCTCGGGTGATCCACCCGCCTAGGCCTCCCAAAGTGCTGGGATTACAGGCGTGAGCCACTGCGCCCCGCCTGCAGGCAAAGTTTACCCAATGTTCTCAGCAGGGTAAAAGGCCCCTGGGGGCCACCCCATTGCTGCTAGCCGCTAGGAACCACTCATTTCAAGACATTTGACTGAAAGATAACCGTTATCACGGTGATACTTCAAAGGTGTTTATCTGTGTGCTTTTTGGGGTAGTGTCAAATCTCCTGGTAAACATGCAATGAACACACGCAGAATTTTGGAGGCGGGGTGGGACTTGTGGCTTGGCCCCCTCTGCGGATCACCCCAGAGAAAATTCAAACATCACCGTTTAGAGCCAGAAAACCAGAAGAGGTTTCTGTGTGAGGACCTGGCGGCGCTAGGCGGTGCTGCGGCCAGAGACCCCCGGCCTCTGTCTCGGGCGGCGCGGTCACCCTTCGCGCCCAGGACTCGCCCGTGCGCCCCCTCTGCGGGGCCGCGGAGAGCACAGGGGCCGGGGTTTGGCAACAGGAACCCAAAGACCCAGCGCTCCCCAGGCGCTGAGGTTGCTCCGCCAAGCCTGGCCTCGCCCGAGGACCGCGGCTCGCTCCGGGCCCATACGGTTCGGCGTTGCCGCCTTCCTTCCAGCTTCTCCTCCACCGCCGTACAGAGCAGGACGTTCCCAAACATGCCCAAATTTTAAAAAGGTAACTCATCGGCATCTCCCATTTCCTCCTCCTCCACTGTCTTCCGGGGACCGGGACAGGAGGCCACGTGGGCCACGGCAGTCGCAGCTACTTTATAGAGCGAACGGCGGCTCGCTTTAGCCTGGGAACATAAAAATGACCTCCAACCCCCCAAAAGAAAGAAAGAAAAAGACGCTTCGTGGTTTGCTGCCCCCGTCTCTGCCCTCTGCCCGCGCGCTCCGCTGGGAGGTGCCGCCGGGAGGGGGCGCCCGCGGCTCCGAGACGCACTAAAGCGCCAACTCCTCTACTGGGAGCGGCTCAGGGAAGGAGAAAAGGAAGCAGGGAGCAACCACGCAGAGCATCTTCGGGGAACAGTCGCGTTGTTTTCAGAGCTAGGAGAATGAGGCAGACGTTTATACAGGTGTGGTCTAGCACGAGCCCCACACGTTGCGTAGCGACGGAAGCCAAAGTGTTAATAAAAACCGTTAGGATGAACACTTGGAATAAAAGGCAGGTGCCACGAAGTCAATGGATGCCGCCGCATCTCATCATTGAAACGCTTGCTAGCAGAGCGGAAGGAGAGGCAGCCTTGCTTCCAAACTGGCCTTTGCAGAGAGAACGATCATTCCGCTGGGGATGGACGTGGGCTGCTGGTACATGAAGTCTGCGGCTGTTGTTATTGTGCAGGCTTTCTAACATGGCCTAAGTTAGCACGTGTTCATGAACTTATTCCTTCAGCAGTTAAGGACGTCACGTGCAGAACACTAGGGCATCGCCACAGAATTGTCTTTATTTAAAGCTCGTCATATATACGTCCGCAGCCACCCTTTTGTATCTACTTGTGACTACTTTGCCCTATGACTGCCCTCTCCTACCCAAAAGACAGACAAAAGGCAGGGAGCATGAAATAGTGGGTGCTGGGGTGGCGGCAGGGGCGGGGGGGTGAACAACTGACAGGTCCTACCTGAAGTCTTGCCCCAGGGGCTTCTGAAACCAGCAAACATGAAAACAGGAGTAAAGCATTGATATTAGAGCTCTCAAGCGAACTTTAACCAATTTTGCAGCCACATCTCTAACGCTTCCCAAAATTAGACTGGGCAATGAAATTGTAATGATCCTATTAAAGTATACAATGAATCAATAACCATAACCTGTTAGCTGCGCCCTGCTAAGGTATAGAGAAAATAAATGCGGTAAAGGGGCAGTGGCTCACTCCTATCCCAGCACTTTGAGAGGCCAAGCTGGGAGGATCGCTTGAGCCCAGAAGTTCGGACCAGCCTGGGCAACAAAGCGAGACCCTCATTTCTGTTAAAAAAAAAAAAAAAAAAAAAAAAAAATCATACAATCAATAAATTTTTAAAAATCTGCAACTGGCTAAGAAAAGTTTGTAGGTACAGCGTTTCTTTTCGGAAACCAGCTGCTGAATCTACCGGTACGTACAGAAAAGGGACCCCAATAATTTAACCCATATATGTCTAACCTATCTAAAATAAAGGGCGCTGTAATGTTTGGGTGGTGTAGTTCATCAGAAGGTCACCAGAGGGCGCCCAAGCTTGCTTCCCACAGAGTCCCAGGGCAATTTGCAGTTCAAACCACTGTGGCACTCAGCCCAGCACGGTTTCAACACCTGGAGGTCCCGTTGCTGGAAAGCCTTGTGGAAACACAGAGCTGGTAACTTCCATCCCACGGGTATGAACTGGAAGATGGCTAGGCTAATGCTTACTTTCAGATTCCAAGTCTTGACCTTGTTTTCAGCTGTTTGGGGCTGCTTAGTAGGAAGGTCCCTCTCCCCGCTCTCAGCTTGTCTCCCTCCCTCAGCATTTTTATAATGATCCTGCGCAATGACGATCCCTGGAATAGTGTAATTACAGCCCATGCATAGAGCGGTATGGATGAGGGGGATGTGTACATCCACAGAGAACAATTACTGAAATCAGCCCTATCTAATCAACAGAACGTTGTCATATGTTCTCAAGGTTAAAAATTCTCAATACTGGGACTCCCTTTTTTCTTTTCTTTTTGAGACAGAGTGTCGCTCTGTCTCCAGGCTGGAGTGCAGTGGTACGACCTCAGCTCCCTGCAACCTCCGCCTCCCAGGTTCAAGCAATTCTCCTGCCCCAGCCTCCCAAGTAGCTGGGATTGCAGGCATGCACCACCATACCCGGCTAATTTTGAATTTTTAATAGAGACGGGGTTTCTCCCTGTTGGTCAGACTGGTCTCGAACTCCCGACCTCAGATGATTCGCCCGCCTCGGCCTCCCAAAGTGCTGGGATTACAAGCATGAGCCACTATGCCCATCTATTTTTAAATCCACATCTGAATCTCTTTCACCTTGTTTACTGTGAGTCACTGAATCAATTATCTACTGCTGTGTTACAAATAACCCCCAAATATAGTATTTTAAAACAATACTAAATATATATTACCTCAAAGTTCCTGTAGGTGAATTCGAAGCCTCTTGGTTAGATGGTACAAGCCTGGGTCTCCTCCATGAGGCTACTGTGCAATGCTGGCTGGGTCTGCCGTCTGCAGTCATCTGAACACCTGACCGGGCTGGAGTATCCACTTCCAGAATGTTCACTCACATGGCTGCTGGAAGGAGGCCTCAATTCCTCACCCCTGGTTCGGTCTCCCCTATGATATGGTAGCTGCTTCCTCCAGAGTGAGAACTCCCATAGAAATAAGGTGGAAGCCACAGTATGGTTTATGATCTAGTTTTGGAAGTTGCACACATCATTTCCTTAATGACCTAACGGTTGCATGGTCAGCTCTCCTCAAGGTGGGAGGGGACTGACTACCCAAAGGCATGAATACCACGTGCTGGGGATCATAGGACACCCTCTTGGAAGCTGGCTGTCACTCACCGTGTTTTCCAAATGCATATTTAAGCTTCCTTTTACAGGTATAGTTTACCTTATTTATGTTTTGAGATGGAGTCTCACTTTGTTGCCAGGCTGGAGTGCAGTGGCACGATCTCAGCTCACCACAACCTCTACCTCCCAGGTGCAAGTGATTCTCCTGTCTCAACATCCCGAGTAGTTGGGATTACAGGTGTCTGCCACGATGCCCAGCTAATTTTTATATTCTCAATAGAGACAGTATTTCGCCATGTTGGCCAGGCTAGTCTTGAACTCCTGACCTCAAGTGATCTGCCCGCCTCAGCTTCCCAAAGTGCTGGGATTACAGGCGTGAGCCACTGCACCTGGCCCAATTTACCTTTTTAAATGTAATAATTCCTAAGAATGCATACACGACCACTTTTTAAATGTATACGAGAAGTTTATTTTCCTATGAGTACAAATTGCTCCCTCTTCTGTACATCAGAAGTAATTTCTCAGGAGGTGTATGTTGGGGATGGGGAGAATGTCCTATCTTTAATAATATATGTGTGTTGTTAAACATCTTTCTCTCACAACTGTAAAATTTATGTGTTAAGGAGAAGTTTGCCACCTTCTGGTCGGGAATGTTTTCCTCATTTCTTTCTGCAAACAGACTTGCTAGCAAGTGGCAAGTTATATTAAACAATAAAAATCAATAAAAGTCATCAGGGAGTTACTGGATCACTTTGTTTTAAAATGAACAATCCCAAGCCCTTTTCTTACATGACCCGACACTAGCCAGCTCTGAAAGGGAACTGTGATGATTCTTTTATTCATTCTTTTTTCTAAAGTAAGAGCTCCAAGGCAGAAAGCTTTGAAGCAAACTGAGAACTGGAAAATGGTTGAGAACTCAAAAGTTCTAACCTGCTGAGTGAGCTTGGAGGACATTGAGAGAAGGGTTCTCACGTTCACTCAGCAGCCTCCCTCCATTTCTGTCAACAGCAGAGGCAGTGCCCAGGCATCAAGCGATCTTCCCGCCTCAGCCTCCAAGTAGCTGGGATTCATATGGCTTTTAGAATTAGAGAGATTTGAGTTTAAATTCTCCCTTCACTCTCCTTGACTGTGTGAGCCTGGATGTTTCACTTAACCTCTCTAAGGCTCGATTCACCCCTGTGGAATATAGCAATACTAGTACTTACCTTCCTGGTTACTTGGGAGGTGACCTGTGTGAAGTGCCCATTATAGTTCCTGACCCTACTATTTGGAGGCCGTTATGGAAGGGGGAGAGGAAGGAACATGGCACCGCCGTGATGAGCGAAGGGCGTCTCCAGTCGGCTGTTTCTTCCAGGTGAGATAACGTAAAACACTGACATTCCATAGTATTTTTCTCTTTAGAAAACTGAATAAACTCTCTGGGGAAAATCAGGGAAGTGAGAATGTGTGATGTCCCAAATTTAGGTCCCCCACATGCTGGCATTTCAGGATTCCCAGAATCATGGCCGGCTTCCCACCTGCTCACCCAAAGCAAAGTCTGTTGGTGACAGATCCTGCCCACACAGAGAACTCCTAATCAAACCTTTCATTTCCTCATCTAAAAAATGTGAACAAATAGGCAGGAATCACCAACAGAGCCTTCGGCACGAAAGACCAAGAGGAATGAAGAGAAAGCAGACACAATGTAGGGTGCAGAAGATAAGCAGCAAGGCGCGAGTTAGCGTTCCAGAGAAATCCACACCCGAGCAAACATGAGGCTATGAAAGAACAAACGTAATTTTCATGTTTTACACAACACATGTGATGCTATAAAGGAATAAAAGAACAAACATTACTGGCCAAGATAGCAAAACCCCGTTTCTACCAAAAATATAAAAAGTAGCTGGGCATGGTGGCACACGCCTGTAATACCAGCTACTCAGGAGGCTGAGGCAGGAAAATCACTTGAACCTGGGAGGCGGAGGTTGCCATGAGCTGAGATTTTGCTACTGCACTCCAGCCTGGGCAACAGAGCAAGACTCCATCTCAAAAACAAAACAAAAAGACATTGTTTCTAGCAGGCACCTGTAGTCCAACCTACGTGCAAGGCTGAGGTGGGAGAATTACTGAGCCTGGGAGGCAGAAGTTGCAGTAAGCTATGATCATGCCACTGCACTCCGATCTGGGTGACAGAGCAATACCTTGTCTCAAAAAAAAAAAAAAAAAAAAGAATGAGAAAGAAATAAGCAGCAGCTAATTCCCTCATGCAGAAGTTGGTTCTAGAGCAAAACTGTGAAGAAAACATATAAAAAACAGAAACAGAGAGACTTTGAGCACATTTAAACTCTGAGAGAAGAAAACTTATTTAAAAAGTAAACATCTGGTTTGGCCTGCTGGCTCACGCCTGTAATCCCAGCACATTGGGAGGCTGAGGTGGGACGACTGCTTGAGCCCAGAAGTTCGTGACCAGCCCAATCAACATAGCAAGACCCTCCATCTCCAAAAATAGAAAATAAAACACTTTGTTTTTTTGAGACAAGGTCTCGCTCTGTCACCCAGGCTGGAGTGCATTGTTACAATCTCGGCTTGCTGCAACCTTCATCTCCCAGGTACAGGCGATTCTCGTGCTTCAGCCTCCAGAGTATAACAGGCATGCACCACATGCCCTTTTAATTCTTGTATTTTTTGTAGAGACAGTGGGGGTGGGCTGGAGACTGTGCCCAGCCTAAAATTATTTTTTAAAAGTAAAAGTCTGACCTTGAATAGGTAGAAATAAACCTGTTTGGTGTCAGACAATTTTCTTTAAGGGTAAAGAAAGTTCACGGCATAGATATCAGAGGTGAAAAGTGGTTAAACAGAAGTCGAAGAGGTTAGTAATCTCCAGTGTTTATAGAAATTTGGCTCCTCAGGGATTTTCACAGCAGATCTACAAATACCTTCGCTCCTAAAGCTTGAGTAGAATCAGGATAGACCCTTGGCCTAAACACGCCATGACTGAGACTGTCTGATGATGCCGGCCCCTTCCTCAGGGCCTCCTAAAATGGGTGTGGCCACACAGGCACAGGGATCTATAGGCAGAGATGTTCCGTGCTGCCCTGTTATAAAGTGAAGAACAGAACGAAACTCAAGTCTGGAAACAGCCTAAATGTGTATTAGGAGAACATTTAAATAAATTATGTTTTGTTCATATCACAAATCCCGTGATGGCTGCTAAAAACGGTAAGGCTGGCCAGGTGTGGTGGCTCATTCTTGTAGCCCAGCACTTTGGGGGTGGATCGTTTGAGGTCAAAAGTTTGAGACCAGCCTGACCAACATGGTGACACCCCATCTCTAGTAAAAATACAAAAAAAATATTGGCAGGGCATGGTGGTGCGTGCCTGTAATCCCAGTGACTGGGGAGGCTAAGCTGGGAGGATCACCTGAGCCCAGGAGGCGGAGGCTGCAGTGAGCTGAGATTGTGTCACTGTACTGCAGCCTGGGACACAGAGTGAGGAGACCTTGCCTCCAAAAAAAACCAATAAAATAAATAACAACATCATCATCACCAAGAACCAGCATCTGTTTGATGGTTTCTGTTTGCTGCCAATCTCACTCTTCTGGCCCCTCTCACCAGTTTCAAGAACTTTGTCATCTCCATGGCTGACTAAGTCCAGGCCTCTAGTCCCACGTCTTCCACTTTAGTGGCTGGACTTCAGTTTAAACTCGTGTGTCCAGATGGAAACCATCAGTGCTTCCCTGCATCAGTCCACTGGAAATAAGTAACAATCGTTTCATGTGGGATCTTTCTTCTCATCTCACAGAGGCATTAACTCTGGTCACCTCTGTCTATTTCCACCTTAGCTCACAACACTGTCATCAGCGTATTCATTTAGCAAGTATTTATCAAGCGTCTCTCGTGTGCGAATCGCTGTGTTACCTACAGGGACAGACACTAGCTCCAAGCTCTACCTCGGCAGGAGGCGCTCACAGTGTAATGGCCCTCCCCACGGGGCAGCTCAGTGTCTCCCCTCTGTCTTCCCGCCCCTGCGCCCCTGCGAGGACAGGCCTGAGCCTCTCGGCAGTGCCACTATTTCACAGTTCTCACATTTCCCCATAGCCTGTTACTCTAATGCCATTTCCCAAAGAAGAAAATTTAAAATAGCCAGAAGAAAAATTCTCACGCGTCTCCTTCCTACAGAGCATGTTTGCTAGCAGAGTGACACCATGGAGGAGGCAGGGCTCTTGAAGCAGGGAGGATGCTAAGACTGCAGAAAGACTGCCCAGGAGACATGCTGTCACCAGGCCTGCAAGTTCTCTGAGCTCAGTACTCGCATCAAATCAGTCTGAATGGCTGGGCGCAGTGGCTCACACCTGTACTCCCAGCACTTTGGGAGGCTGAGGCTGGAGTTTGATCACTTGAGGTCAGGAATTTGAAACCAACCTGGCCGATATGGTGAAACCGCATCTCCACTAAAAATACAAAATTTAGCCAGGCGTGGTAGCAGGTGCCTGTAGCCCCAGCTACTCTGGAGGTGGAGACAGGGGAATTGCTTGAACCCAGCAGGCAGAGGTTGCAGGGAGCTGAGATCGCGCTACTGCACTCCAGCCTGGGGGACACAAGGTGATTCCAACTCAAAAAAAAAAAAAAAAAAAAAGTCAGTCTCCAGATGTGCTCTTCTGGAAGCATAAGCTCAGTTCCTACTGACAAGCCTTCATTAAGTTATAATGTAATAGAATCAATAGTCGACAAATGGGCCTATATACCACGTCTTTGCACTATTTGTCCCTGATAATAAGGTCATGGGGCAGATTTCCTCTATTTTTCGCTTAGGCCAGTCTGAGTTTCCATCGATTGCAACTCAAGGGACCCACACTAATAAAAATAAGTAAGAACAGGTTTACCCTCACAGTATCTAGGTACAGTTGGTACTTGGCTGTACGCTTTATAAGGAAGAAACAAAAACTCAGAGACAGAAGCTGTTCCCAAACAGCTGACATTTGAGCCAGTTTTCTTGCTCCAAAGCCTATGCCCTTTTTACTAGAAGTCCTTTCATCTGCATAGGAAGTTTTAAGTAATCTCAATTTTTTTTTCCTGAGAATAGATGTGGTTCACATTGTTTATACATGATAAACAGAAGTAGAGTGATTAGAACTAGTTATGTTTTCATTAAATTATTTCTAGTCTCTTTTTTAAGGTCATTTTAATTTCTTTCAAATCACTGACATTGGGCCCTGAAAAAGACAATAATTTTGTGAGAAGCCCCCCACTTCCCTTTATACAGTCAAAAACCTTACAGTAATCACTAATTATCAGCCCAGCCATCCATCCTTCCCTCTCCCTGAAATCTAGGGGAGGAGCTGTTTCTTCACCCATTGTCAAGTCTCAGCTGTCAGTGTCAGCTGTCAGAAAAACAAAATTAGTCCCCTGCAAATGTGACTGACACAGTTTCTACATTCCTTTTGCCAGATCCCAGAGAAAGATGCTTAGAAAGGCAGCCCCCAGCTGACCCCGCTGCTTGCTCTCAACTGCATGTAATGCTAATTGTCACCATCCAAGCTCCTGGGGTCAGTCAGAGTGATTTCAGCTCACCCGCTGGGATTGTATTCGGCCCAATTTGAACTGATTTGGCAACAGTCTTCATGCACTGTGGCATCAACCACCCTCTCCAAGCCCAAAAGTAGATCCTGTGTAGGTGGAGCCTCCACTTCGGAAAATAACAGAGTTGTGCACTCATTTCAGCTGAGGAAGGAAGGCAGCAAATAGTTGTTTTCAAAATAAGGTTTATTCATTATTTTAAAAAAAGATACAGGGCAAGACCCTGACTCAAAAAAAAAAAAAAAAAAAAAGGGAATACATTCTCATATCAAGCTTGTTCAAGCTATGACTAACCAACTGTTACAGGGTGAAAGTTTGTGTCCCATTTAAAATGCATGCTGAAATCCTCATCCCCCAAGGTGATGGCATTAGGAGGTGGGGATTTGGGAGGTGATTCATAAGGGTGGAGCACTCATGAAGAGGATTACTGCCTTATAAAGAAGACCCCAGACAGCTCTCTTGTCCTCTTTCCACCAAGTAGACACAAAGAAAAGGCAGTGTGTAACCCAGAAGGGGACCTTCACCAGAACTGACTTCCAGCCTCTGGAACTGGAAGAAAAATTTCTGTTTATAAACTGCTCAGTCTCTGGCATGTTGTAAAAGCAGCTCAAATGGGCTGAGACAGCAGCTGCGGCACCGAAACAAACATGTCCCGGATTTCTCATTACCCTACAAAGGGGGGAGCTGCCAGTTCAGAGGCTTCTCCTTGTGTGTCACAAATACTAAGGCACAAAACCAGTGAGAACCCTGAGCACGATCTACCTTTATTTGGTTGCCAGTATGCCCCTAAGGCACACCTAACAGTGACTGAAGGGCCTGCCTTCCCGGGAGCCCCACAAAGAGGCACTTGCTCCAGCTACTCCAGTGCTGTTACAGCCTCAGAAGTCAGACCACGAAGGGCAAGGAAATCGGAGCAGACGCTGTAAGAGAAGGAACCAGGGGATCGCAATTTTCAACCCATTAGGCGGTTTTTCTTTTTGCGATGGAATCTCGCTCTGTCGCCCAGGCTGGAGGGCAGCACGGTGTAAATATTTTATCTGTGTCTGTACAATGGGGTAGAAACAGCTGTTAAATTCTTTGAAATGCTAAAAGCGCTTTATCAGTGCACATTAGCAACACTTAAGTGCAAATATCTCCTCTCATACCTTTTTTTTTTCTTCCTGAGACGGAGTTTTCTCCTGCTGCCCTGCTGGAGTGCAATGGCACGATCTCAGCTCACCAAAACCTTCGCCTCCTGGGTTCAAGCGATTCTCTTGCTTCAGCCTCCCGAGTAGCTGAGATTATAGGCATGCACCACCATGCCCAGTTAATTCCATATTTTTAGTATAGACGGGGTTTCTCCATGTTGGTCAGGCTGGTCTTGAACTCCCGACCTCAGGTGATCCACCCACCTCAGCCTCCCAAAGTGCTGGGATTACAGGGGTAAGCCACTGCGCCTGGCCTGGGATCATATTTTTAAACTGTTGCTAATAGTGTGTGTAAAATGGTGGATTATAGTTGCTTTCCCTGCAGCTAGTGTCTTCTCTTATTAGGCATCCAATAGCTAAGTCATTTATACGGCCGTATTTGTGCATGAACACACACCCCTCTTTTCTTCTGTAGGTTGCATATTCTGTTCTTTTAGCTTTACATAGGAATCAGGAATTGCAAAACTGGAAGGGCCTTTCCCTCATAATTGTCACTGTTATCTTGAAATTGACTGTTGAACCTTTTTTTCAGGGGTCTCTTTAGTTGTGGAAGTGAGACCTAGGCACAGGTTCTCACCAGAGGGGAGTACCATGGAACCTCAGGGCTCATGTTCCTAGAAGAGCATTCCAGAGTAGCTGACTCAGTTCAAGGACACCATGGTCTTTTTCTGGAGTGCACAGCTAGACAAGAACCCTTCCTTGGGAATCACAACAACAGCTCCTACTGGCTGTGAACACACATATGCCCTCCTGCTTCCCTCTAGCCACGCTGACCTGACTCAAGATGGGCAGCAATCAGATTGGTCTGGGACATCTGGATGGGACTTAGAATGAGCCAGCCTGCTCTGGGAAGCCAAGCTGAGAAATCATGTAAAACTGGAGCCAGAGGTGGCACCAGATCAAGACAAAGCACAGTGCACGCCAAGTTATGGGAGAACTTGAACTGTGTGGACCCAGGGAAGCCCATCTGCAGAGAGCAGGATGCCGCAGAGAGAGGCAGGCCACCAGCAAAGACCCTGTGTCCCAAGAAAGGGAGGGCCAGTCTCAGTGAGGACTGTGCCTCCTACCTTTGAGCCACCTGGAATGGACTTTTTAAACGTGGGTATTAAGACAGGGTCTCACTCAGCCACCCAGGTTAGAGTTCTGTGGTGCAATCTCAGCTCTCTGCAACTTCCATCTCCTGGGTTCAAGCAATTCTCGTGCCTCAGCCTTGAGAGTAACTGGAATTATAGGCGCGCCACTACACCCAGCTAATTTTTTGTATTTTCAGTAGACATGGGGTTTCCCCATGTTGGCCAGACTGGTAACTCCCGGCCTCAAGTGATCCACCATGCTTGGCTGGACTGTTTCAGAGTCACGGTCTTGCTCTGTCAGCCAGGCTAGAGTACAGTGGTGCAATCTCAGTTCACTGTGATCTCCAACTCCTGGGCTCAAGTGATCCTTCCACCTCAGCCTCCAGAGTAGCTGGGACTACAGGTGTGTACCACCACACCCAGTTAGTTTTTTATTTCTTTTGTAGAGACTGGGTCTCACTATATTGCCCAGGCTGGTCTTGAACTCCTGGGCTCAAGTGATTCTCCGGCTTCAGCCTCCCAAAAATGCTGGGATTATAGGCATGAGGCACGGTGCCCAGCCACGAATAAGCTCTTTCTTACAAGTGACAGGGCCATGCGTAGGAGGGAAGGATTAAGTGACAGAGATAAGCATTTCTGGGTGCATGCAGGAGTGTATGTAGAAGCAGGTGGGCCCGCAGCAGGGGGTAGGTGAGACTGCTGTGAAGCCGTGTAGGGAATGGTCTTTTCTGACAACCCACACACTGACCGGTCCTGCCTCCTGTCCACAGCGGGATGTCTGTGGTGACTCAGTTGTAGCTGAGCCTCTGCCATATCCAGAGCCTCTGGGTGAGAAGAACATTACAGCAAACCCCTCCCCAGCTTAGGCTGAGGGAGGCTGACAGAATCTTCAAACCATAGCAACATTAAAGATCATTTCCACAAATCTCCTGCCCAGTACAAAGATATCAGCCTCACCTCAACCACTTTCCCCAATCCAGGACAAGTTCCTCCATCCCCAGTTCCTGATGACAGCAGCGGTCTACAAACACTCAGCAAAAGTAAACATCCCGTGTGACGGAGAGCTTGCAACCCCAGCTGACTTCCTGGCTTCTCCTCTAGTGCACGTGATGCCCCAGTCTTGATGGACACACTCAGTTTTTTTTTCATGTGGTAATCAACCAGTTGAGCCACACGGAAAGTATTTTTTCTTTTAATTTTTTTGTTTGTTTGTTTTGAGACGGAGTTTCGCTCTCGTTACCCAGGCTGGAGTGCAATGGTGTGATCTCGGCTCACCACAACCTCCGCTTCCTGGGTTCAGGCAATTCTCCTGCCTCAGCCTCCTGAGTAGCTGGGATTACAGGCACTTACCACCATGCCCAGCTAATTTTTTGTATTTTTAGTAGATACGAGGTTTCACCATGTTGACCAGGATGGTCTCGATCTCTTGACCTCGTGATCCACCCGACTCGGTCTTTTAAGGAACTTCATTAATAAGGGAGAGACCTACAAATAACTATAAGACAATATACCTTAGCTGGCTCGTAGAAGTGTAACATCTGTTTGAAATAAATTGATAATATAAAAGCTGACTTTGGTTTTTAGCACTTTCCTTGTGCAAGACAATGTGCAAATTTCCTTGTCTAGAATTTCATTAAACACAATAGCTCTTTGTAAGTTTATGAGACTCTTAGAGCAGCTAAAAGTGAAAACAAGCTTTGAAGTTAGGTGTCCTTTTCCAGAGTATGCATTCATAATCACAAATCTCATAAAAGATTCCAGCACTCAGAAATTTTATTTAAAATCTTTTATGTTTTATCCTAATGCATTTATTATTTTTGATCACTTGTGCAAAACTATGGTTTTCAAAAAATGTCTTTAGGAAAAACAGAAAAAGAATAAATCCTCATTCTCAGAAAGGGGAAAATGTGGAATCAGAACTGAGTCTTCCTTTAATGATGTAATCTGCTTTAATTAAAAATAAACTTTGAAATAATCACTTGGACTTAAATGTTTTTATTTGCTCAAGTATCATTTTGAACATACCTTTGCTGTCTTCATGAGAAAACCAGAGATAAGAATTTAGAATCATATAAAAAGACTCAATTTGCTAATTTATCAGTTTTGGCTGAAGGGCTGAAGAAAGACATAATGTGACTAGGTTATAACTTTATCATGTGTTATACATCTTCTTTCTTGTGTTTTTTGACATTTGTTGTAAAGAGATATAAACTTTTCTGTCAACATGTTTTAATAAGGATCATGTTCTTATCACCTGATACATAACATAATTGACCTTCATGTTTTTATAGATTTCATGTTTTTATAGATTTCAAGTTTTCAAAAACTGTTAAATAAATACATGAGTTTACAAATTATAATGTAAGAGATAGTGGGAATTTAGAACATATGTTTATTTTTAGCCATTATAAAATTAACTAGTGTTGGCTGGGCACAGTGGCTCATGCCTGTAATCCTAGTCCTTTGAGAATTCAAGGCATGTGGATCACTTGAGGTCAGGAGTTTAAGACCAGTCTGACCAACATGGTGAAACCCCGTCTCTACTAAAAAAATACAAAATTAGCTGGGTGTAGTAGCACATGCCTGTAATCTCAGCTACTTGGTAGGCTGAGGCAGGAGAATTTCTTGAACAGAGGTGGCAGAAGTTGCAGTGAGCTGAGACCATGCCATGGAACTCCAGCTTGGGAAACAAGAGCAAAACTCCATCTCAAAAAAAAAAAAAAATTAATTGGGGTTGTAGTTACTAATTTTTCTTATATGTTGTTTCCTTATTTTTCCTTCAATTTTTGTTCTTCAAAATATGAATCATTTATTTCTCATCCTATAAAAATCTGAATAACCTACGATATTTTAGCAAACACTTTCCTTATTAGTTTTTTCTCTGTAATATTTTTGATATGTGTGCTTTTGCTAGTTTCCTAACTTAGAATAAGGATAATATCTATTTTCTCTTGTAACATAAATAAGCTATTAGAATAAATCATAATATCTCAGTAGCAATATCTTATGATTTAATAGAAACCAAAACAGGCTCTGAGAGGTTAGAACACAGAATGGAGGTTTTGAGAGAGGTGGAGGAATAAATTCAGCAATCTGACTTTTTTTAGCAAGATGCTTTTAAAAGAGGAAATGAAAAAAAAGCACAACTTTGGATTAAGTTAAAAACCAGGATTTGATTCCAGGGAATGAGATTCCAGAAAATGATTCTACTATGCTACAAAAGCCAGCCAGCATTGCTACTGCCTTCAAATTACACCACACAAGAGACTGTCTGTTTCCTCAACATACAAATCAAATACATGTCATGCAGGTATAGCCTTGTCAATGCATCTCCATCACTTCTGTGAATACACTGGCCCTAGCAGATTGAAAAAACACATTTTTTAAAACTTAGATATTGAAACAATTCCCACCCAAAAAGTAAACAGTAAAAACTACTGACAGAAATAAATTGCAATGATAAAATTTATTAGAAAGGGATGCCACCTTTTTGGGAAACTTTCATGATATCATCTTGATTCAAGAGTTCCCCACCTACAAACCTTATTTAAAAAGTTTTCTATTGAGTTAAAAAGTAGAACTTTGAGTATTTTTAAAACAAGTTATTCTTTAGCTACAAAATACTAAAGACTACAATCCTCTTATAGGAAAAGAAACAAATTGGTCCCATTTAGATTCAGATTGATTTTGGCCCACAGCCCTACTTATCATTTAATTAAATGGGAATGAACTATGCAGAACTATTAAGTTATTAGCTTACGAATCCAGTGGGAGGAGAATGCAGAGAAGGATATCCTCTCAGGTAAGGAGCCGCTTAAATTTTAACCCTTGCGTTACTTCTTCCACATTCATGTTCTCATCCAATGAGAGTAGTTCTTTAAAACTTCCTCTGGAGTGATTGATCATTGACTCTGATACTGGATTGGCTACTTGGTCCACAGCCCTGAGTTACAGAGTCCCCTCCTCCCAGAGTTTTCAGAAGGCTTTATGGGACAAAGGACTCCCACCTGGCTTTCCCTACATGGCCCCAGCAGGCGCTGGAAACCCAGACAAAGAACTTTACATTTGAAACCCCTCTGGTCTCCGGATGGAGGCCTGGAGCCCGGAAACTCCTACCTTTGAAACCACGCCCCTCGCAGACCCAGGAAGAGAAGTTTCTTTAACACAGTCTCTCAGTTGTATGAACATCATTGCATTTCAGAGCACTGAGTATTAGATTTAGGGAGTGTATTTTTTGCAAGATAATTTCATAGCTGTGGAAACTGTAATCTAACACAATGAAAAAAGTTAAAAATTGAAGTCTGTGAGAGAACTAGTTTTAGCACCTCTTATACAGAATTTTATGGAAAGTAGATAAATCAGAATACCTTTTAAACTTGCTAATTGCATATTTATGGTTGAAATGTTCAGTAAATTTTATTAAGAATTTAAATAATTTAATGATAAAATTATAATGCACTTCTACAAATACTGGTATCACCTAATTTGTGCATTCCTTGTATTTCTATGGATAATTTAACTTGCATTATCATTTAATATCCATTAAATGTTATATAACAAGTTATATGTATATACCAAATGTTAATTGATATATTCGAATGTGTATATGTGTGTGTGTGTGTGTGTGTGTGTGTGTGTGTGTATATATATATATAGTGTGTGTGTGTGTGTGTGTGTGTGTGTCAAGTGATATATATATATATATAAAGAGACAGAGAGATAGGGGGAGAGATAAAGATAACTAAAACAAACCCAAATCAAGAACTACTACTGAGTCATTTTTTAAACCTACAAAGGACAAATCATCTGTTTTCTCAGTCACATCACACAGTCAACAAATAACAATGGCTATAAAACCATAGTTTAGATAACCTTGGATTTTGTTAAAAATAGATACAAAAATGAAAAAAGCCATCTTAGGATAGAAATAGTCTTTACGTTGACATAATCACAATATATGAGCTATATAATTTAAATTAAGGCCATAGAGAATCAAATTTATTTGATTCTCGTTTAGAATCAGAGCTGCACAATGGCTCTCCTAAATATTAATTCTTATATGTATGACTTAAAAAAAATCTAAAATCAAAATATAATCTTAAATATTTTGTCGTCTATAAGTAACTCATTGAGTCACTGACATACCATTTAAAATTAAAGGAAATCATTCAAGATTTAAAAACATAACTGAAAAGTAATATAATGACAATAGAATACATCCTCCTCATTTTCTTTGTGAGTAAATTAAGATTCAAAGATATTCAGCAATTTTTATATAATGAGTGACATATATAGGATTTCAATTCATTCTTTTAGATTATCAACTTGATGTTAGTGTCTCTTTTAATTTCTCTTATTTAAAAAATTAAGAAATTTGAAGTGTGTAGCCTTTTTATTTATCTCTGATTCATCCTACATTCCAGCAATTCTCAACCATTCATTAATTTTATATTATTTATCTTTGTTGGCTTTTTATATGTGATTTGCCTGATAACAGGAATTATCACAATACATTTTTCCAAACTGCAGCTTACTACATGAGTCACACGACAGCTAGCAACTTAAACAAGAACAGTTTCCTGTTTCAAAACTGTCTCACAAGGCCAATTAAAAACTGCAAGAGCCTAACCATAACTTCAAAATTACAAGTTTTATCTAGTAACCACTGAACTTTCCTTCGAAACTACTTGAATAACCTCCTCTCTTCCCAGTAAATCCCTAACCTTTCTTTGTTCTACAGATATGACAGAGACTATCTCAGTTTGTGCATACATCCTGGATTTTAATCCTATTTCTTTGTTTCTTCCCAAACAAGTCCTTTACTATTGAAGATTTGCCTCTATTTTTTTTTAAGTTGACAGACTTTTGGACTCTTCAGGCACAGGAAGAGTTTAAAAGAAGAACAGAGTTAAAAGAAGATTGTTGTGAATATGCTGTTTCAGAGAGCCCTTGTAGACTGGTGAGGATCGTTGTAATAGCCTTTCTGAAAGACAGTAGAAGATGCTATCTTTTAGCAGTAGCCTAGTGGGGTTGGCTTTAATGGGATTGCCCAGTTATAGGATGTGTTTTGTGCAGCTGGGAGACAAAAAAGAATGATGTCTGTTTATGTCTGAAAAAATTCAAATCAAACTTACACAGAAATAAGCCACCAGACAAGGAAATCTTAAGAGAGAAAGAGAGCATCTGTATTGGGATAGGCCCGGTCTTTTAATTCTTATCAGGGAAATAATGTGTTTCCCGTTTTATCAAGGAGGATCATGTAATACAGATAAAATGGCATCATTTGGGGTCTATCCAATCAGGCTCTCTGAGATGTAGAACTACCTTAGCAGAAGGAGGCTAGGATATGGAAGGGCAAGGGACCAACTCAAGCAAGTGTCCACTTAGATGCATCCGTCTGGAATAAGGAATCCCAGAAGAGAAAAGTCCAGCTTCAATCACTTAAAAGGCCATGGATATCCCATGACAAAATTAGCTTAAATATCAGGACCAGAGAACAAGTAGCCATCTTAGGTCTTAGGTTCAGGTCAGTCCTCTTAAATCTTCTCCACCCCACCTCTGCTAGATCCAAGAAAAATCTGAAACAGTGGCAAGTAAGAAGTTCGGAAAAATGAGGAAAATACAAAGACGAGAGACAGGAACAGTTAATCTTGTCCCTCCTCTTTCCTTATCCCTTTGTCATCCATAGGCTTCCTCTGGATGACAAAGCCCAGGAAGGGAGAGAGTAAAGAAAAATTTGACCTTGAATCATATTTAGTATTTTGATTATTCTCTAGGGCTTGGCATTCTAATTATAAATTTGAAACTGTATTTCTAGTTGCTATAGGCTGAATTGCACTCCTTAAAATGTATATGTTGAATATCTGACTCCCAGTGTTTCAGAATTTGACCATATTTAGAAAAATGTCTTTAAAGAGATGATTAAGTTTTAAGTGAGGTATTTGAAGGGAATCCTAATCTAATATAATTAGTGTGTTTCTAAGAAGAGGACATTTGGACATACAGAGCAAGACCCCATATATGTGCAGAAGAAAGATCATGTGGAAACATAGCAAGAAAACAGACATCTTCAAGCCAAAGAGAAAGGTCTCCAAAGAAACAAAACCTGACACCATGATCTCAGACTTCCATCCTCAAGAACAGTGAGATATAAATTTCTATTGTGTAAGCTACCCAGTCTGTGGTACTTTAGTAATTTTATTAATTTAGTGTGATCATAGAACCTAACCCAATTTTAATCCTAGGGAAGATTTCGGTGGAGGGTGTCTTTTCTTCGATAAAGCAGAATGATTTGAATTTGTCAGTATATCTAACTGGAAAAACTAGAAAAAATCTAAGGTTATTGTTAAAACCTCATATGCATTTGTAATATTTTTCTTTTTGCACACAATTGCTGCATTTTCTAACTCAAAGAATAAATATCCTTATTGGGAAAATGTAATAAAATAGAATGTATAAAATTAGACCTATGCTAGATAGTGTTAGAGGACACTATGAACCCTTCTATGTAAAATTATATATAAAGAAATGAAAAACATTTCATTTCTTAAAAATCTCAATACCTTCTCAGTACCTTTGTGGTGGGGAAAAGACCTGTGCTATGTGTCTCACAGTAAGTGTGCATTTAGGAGTACCAAAAAGAAAAAAATATAGCTTTCAAAGGAGTTTCAAATTTTTTAAATTATTTAAAGTCAGAATTTTGTTGAATTCCCTTATTTTATATATTTCTTTTAAATCTCACATGGGTAGAGGGAAATCATAATTTTATATGAATTATGGCTTCTAAAGTTCTGAAATAAGGCATACTAGGGAATACAATAATCATACACAATAAATCATAAATAGTGAACAATAACAAAAGCTGAGGAGCAATGCAGAAAAACGATACTGTATCGTATTCTCTCAGTGTATTTATGTGACTTTAGAATTAATTTCCTGCTTTCTAATAATTGGCTAGCACTGGCTTAGCTGCCATAAGACGGCTGCTTACCTTATCTGGTAAGGATGAAAAATCAATATGGTAGACTCCAGCCACAAGTGGGTTTTAATAATTTGAAATTAGCTAGTATAACTGAGAAACTGAATATTTAATTTTATTTAATTATAATTAATCTTAATTTTAATTTAGAAATATGTAGTGCAAAATATTTTTCCATTACACACAACTTTATTGTGCTGTGGGCTATATTTTGTTTTAACCATTATATCATATAAGATGTAGTTGTAGTGAAGTTTTGGGAACATGCATTCTTTCTAGTACTATATACCGATACAATATTAAATGTATTTGTTTGAATATGATGTGACAGCAATAATTACAGTGATACAGAAGTAAATCGTAATTGCTAACAAACTAAAAACATTTATTATATTAATTATGGGTTTTCTTCTAGTCTATAAAAGAAAACTATTTCCAGTGAAAAAAATCAATAAGCAATATGAGATGTGCTATCAGTGTAATGACCTAGAATTTCAAGACTTAATATGTAAAATATATTAGTAATATTTTATATAGATTATATGTTGAAATGTTAATATTTTGGCCATATTGGTTAAATATAATTACAATTAATTTTTCCTGTTTCTTTTACTTTTTACATGGCTACAAGAAAAATTAAATATTTATATATATATGTTATATCCTTTTTGGCTGGTGCTGTGCAAAGGAGTCTAGAACCATGTGGAGGTTAACCAGAAGGTGAGGGATGCCAAAATTCTCTCCAGGAATAATAAAAAGAGACACATCATATTACTCTGAAGCTGTGCTGCCATGAGAACAACTTTTATGTTACTGACATTGGGAGTAATAGATTAAATACAAGAATTTTAGACCTAGAAAGAACTCACAGTCCTGAGATACTAAGTAATCCATCCAAGTTCACGGATTGAAGTCTGTATTAAGATTTACTAACTTCTAATCCAGTACCAAGTACTACATTTGAACCTACTATATATTTTAGAAAATATTATCTATATTATAACTGGAAATTGATAGATTATCTCCTATTTATTATAGTTGGCATATTTAAGTTTATTCGATCATCAGCAGAAATATGTGAATCAAACAAAATAGTTATGCCCTTTCCAGAACAATACTTGTATAAAGAAAAATTAATTCCTGAGAATTTTGATTTCCCTTTACTTTTCCAGTCTTCGCTTCTATAGCCATTTCCTGCTACTAAAACATCTGCTTTGGAAAAGAGCAGCCATGTTGAAAAACTAGGAAAATAGTGTCCACCTGGAATCCTACAGAGAATATGATCAGAAAATCTGGAGTCTCATATTAGTTATGAAAAATCTAAACAGTAATTGCTATATTTGCTGTAGGAAGGGAGGATATAATCCAATGAAATAAGGTTATGTTCTTGTTAGTTTAATAATATAATGTTTTGATTGAACTCTTTCAACAAACATGCACTATGTATTATGAAATTATTAACTTTCCCAATAAGGATCTTATAATTCTTTCATCTAAAGCTGTTTTATAGCTACAGATTCCTTCTTGAGTTTTTCAATTCACAGTCAGTACTACTTAAACTAATAAAAGGTTAAATAAGCCTGCAACATCAGATGATATTATTTGTTTCACCAGTATACATACAGTAGTAATGGATATACTCTGCTGATATCTCATATGATTAATTTGTATTACATTTGTCTATTAAATGTTTGACATACTTTAATGGGGATCATATTTATGATCATATCTATTACACAGATACCTGTAATTAAGTATTTTTTAAAAATCAACAAAATGACAAATAGGGACTTATATTAAGACTCAAAAAAGGTATCATGGAGTACAAAGTGGACCACTGACCATGTGCATACAAGAAGTAGATCCTTGTAAAATTCTCAGCTACAAGAAAGTAAAATCTCTAGTGAAACTAGCTAATATTCACTAGTTGGGTGCATCCCATCACTTTTAAGAGTCACAGGCTATCAATTTTATCTAGAAGGTCTCTTGAAAAAGGAAGGAGGAGGCCAGGTGAGGTGCCTCAAGCCTCTAATCCCAGCACTTTGGGAGGCTGAGGCGGGTGGATCACTTGAGGTCAGGAGTTCCAGATCAGCCTGGTCAGCATGGTGAAACTTTGTCTCTACTAAATTACAAAAAATTAGCTGGGTGTGATGGCATGTGCCTGTAATCCCAGCTACTGGAGAGGCGAGGCAGGAGAATCACTTGAACCTGGGAGTCGGAGGTTGCAGTGAGTCGAGATCATGCCACTGCACTCCAGCCTAGGAGACAGAATGAGACCCTGTCTCAAAAAAAAACAAAAAACAAACAAACAAAAAGAAAGAGGTGATAGAGGTGATATAAGCCCTAAAAGTTTGAATACCTATCCCAAGAAAGTTGACTTTTATCCTAGAAGAGACTGACAAATTTTAAATATCCTATCATTAGCAGGAATGTGTGATTCAAACAAAAGAGTTATGCAAAATGATCTTTTATCAGTTTTATACTTACCAAGAACTACAATTGAACCTACAAAAAAATTTAGAATATATTATCCATAACTGGATATTGACAGATTATCTCTATTTAATTGTAGTCGGTGTACTTAAAGATAGTAATCTAAATCAAATCATTTACTAAGTTGTATCTAGAATTTTACAAATTCCATGAGATCATAACATGAAGCAATTATAATTTGTCTTTGACTTTGTAAGTATTCCAATAAGGAATAAGTAAATACACAAACAAACACATATTCACATGTATTGAACACTGTCTTAAAAGTTAGCAAATATAAGCATCAAAGTTTTGGTGTTTTTAAGAAAGAATTCATGATGTTTTACTTTTAATTATAAATCAGAGTCACTCCAATATCAATGCCATGAAGCTTAATCCAATTCCCTAGAAAAAAAAATTGTATAAGGGATTCTCTATCTAATCTTCAAAATCCTGAATTCTGTTACTATTCATTAAGTATATTTATTTTTTTGTTTACACTTTCCTGCTGTACTTTTCGCCAAAGTTCATTATTATCTGATCTTAAGTCATTCTTTTTATCAGACTCTAAATTTAATGTTTTCACAACTACCCTCTTTTCATGTATAACATCCTCTAATAATTCTGTTAGTCTCAATGTTAATATATATTGTTAACTCCTAATCAGAAAAAGGATTATAAAACAGCTGGGAAAGATAAAGGAAATAATCAACATGACTCCTAAAATTATACCTTAATCCTAAACCTTATTTTATACATTAAAACTGTATCCCAACTCTAAATACAGTTATATGACTTAATTTTTAATTCATGAATTTTAAAATGTTAAGAAAGATAAAATGTTTTACTAGAAATTGTTATACTATACCAGAGTAAGCGAAAAAAAAAAGTCACTAGCATTATGTTTCCGATGTAGAATAGTTTGCTCAGTTTACAAGGGTATTTTTCACAGGAAAATTTTTATTTCAGGGAAATTTGAAGTAAAACAATTTTTAGACAGTTTTCTGTCAAACACGCTTACAACTAATGAACAGAATTTTGGGATGGGAGGTATATAAAAAGATTGCCAAATTTTAGGATTAGAATTATTTTGTTAAAAATGTAGTCAAATTTTCATGTTCAATATTGCAACAACTAAAATTTCCTCTTTACATTTATAAACTTTCCCAGTATTATTTACTTAGATCTCAAATTAAATTAATAAATTTTATTAAATAGAAAGAAAAGCATATAATTTAAAATCATTCTTAATTAATATAATAAAAGGCCTGAATCTTATACTGGCATGACTGTGAAATATTCATTTGTGTCATAGAATAAATGCTATCAGAAAGTTTTTAATAGTTGCTTTAGACACACCAATGATTGTTTAGATAGACCATTTTGATTATTAATGTTTGATTATTTTTGCTGTTTGTGTAGACCTTGTACTAAAAACAAGACGAGTCTCATAGACTGTCAGGTCCATAAAGCAAGAGGTAAAAAAAATTTCTATGTTTTTGCTCCACAACAAATATTGTTTTAAAAAAGGAATTCCAAATGTAAGTATTTATTTAGCATTGAAGGAAACTTGAAGAAAGATGATAATCATATCAAAATCAAATACAAAAAAAAGTACAAGATTAGAGATTATTCTCAAACACTGCATACCAGTGAAACTGAAAATTCTATTCGCTTAAAACTCAGTAAATAAAAATAGCTTGCTTACTTCATAAGTTTAAAATAATGGAATTGGCCTCTGTATGAAAGTATTTGATATCAGGATATAAATATTTTATTAATTTTTCCATAGCATATATTTAATAAAAATTAAATAAAACTTACTATACTATGAAAAGATGTGTATTTGTTGAATATTTCTGGAATTGCACTAACAAATTTCCATCTACTATCTTTACCAGAAAAGTAATCTATTCATCCATGTCTAATATGGTTTGGTTCTGTGTCCCCACTCAAATCTCATCTTGAATTGTAATCTGCATGTGTTGAGGGAAAGACCTGTAATCCCTATGTGTCAAGAGAGGGAAGTGATTGCAAAGGCGGTTTCCCCCATGCTGTTCTGGTGATAGTGAGTGAATTCTCAAGAGATCTGATGGTTTTATAAATGGTAGTTTTTCTGTACTCACAGATGGTCTCTCTTGCCTGCCACCATGTAAGACGTACTTGCTTCCCCTTCTGGATGAGTATAAGTTTCCCTAGGACTCTCATCCATGCAGAACTCCCCATTCATGCAGAACTTAAAGAAAAGTCAATGAAACCTCTTTTCTTTAAAAATCATCCAGTCTCTGGTGGTTCTTTATAGTAGTGTGAGAACAGACTAACACAATGTCTAATATTCTTCTGATATACAGTATGTCTAAATTGTCTGAATCAAAGTTATTGATCTTCTCTTTTCATGTCACACTCATCCCCTTATTCTTGGAATTATAAATATAACTCATATTGAGAATTATAAAATTAGAATAGAGATTCATGACTAGAATACAGGATATAGATTCCCTGTATTTTATTAACAATGGATATGTGAAGGTACAACAAGAAAGAGAAACAAAGATTAAAAAAATATCATTAAACATATTATTGAAAGCAAAGATCAGAATACTATCTCTCTTTATGGAAATTTGCTTTGATCCTGTGCTCTATTTTTAAGCCTGGACTATATTTATGATTTCAGAAAATCTGTTATAGAAAGGAAACTGCTTCTCAGTTTTACTTACAAACTAGCCTATTTTAAAAATCAGTTCCAAAGAAAAGTGTTTTTCCCTTGAGAAATGTGGGCATCCTCATTTGTGACAGTGAGAAATATAAAGCCTAGTGTTTTATCATTTTAACTGTAGCTCCTGGATTAAAATTTTATGTTTGATCACAATATTTAAACTATTCATTTTTCATAGTTAGAATGTGTGCTTTCTCATCTGTTCCATATGTTATCTCTTTCCACTGAAGACTCTTTGTTTACTTCATGTCTTATTTTTACTACAAGAAGTCTTAATACCTTTTGATTTACAAAACAATAATGTATCTGGCTACTGTGAATCTGTTTGCTATAAGAAAAGCCAAGGCTCAGAGAACTCAGCAATTGGTATCTTTATGATTCAACTCTAATCTTCTGACTGTATTCTTTACTTAATATACTATTCTGCATCCCCAGTAATCTTATTTACCTTTGTTTAGTAACTGTACATAGGACATTATGTCAAAAACGTCCCAAATATATAAAATGGACTATGCCAAAGTTATTGTTTTTGACTGAAACAATGGGCATCTAAAATGCCAGAAGTCTCTAATTGAGGTATATGAAAGAGCATTTTCAATGTGGCTTGAAGTTTTTTCTTACAATAAAAGATGCCCAGATGATCTCAAAACACATTTTTCTTACGATGAAAAATACCCAGTTAATGTCAAAATGATAATAGCCTATTTGAGAATCTATGTAAACTATCATTATTATCAATTAAAATTTAAATATTGTGTGTTGCTATTAATATATCTTTATTTCTGTAAAATACATTTCTATAAAATATTTGCCTGTATAAGAATCCCATACAAAAATTTTTGGAAGAAAAGATAAAAATCAAATTGTGATTAAAATTTGAGGAATTTAGAAGCTTGAATCTGGAATATTAAATTAATTATATTTAAAATTGATTAAATACTGCAATTCCTAAACTTACATGATAAATACAGTTATATGAATGCCTAAAGCTATGCATTTAAGATTGCACACTATAGAAAAAAAATGTGGAATGTCCAATAAATTTAAAAATAAAGTGATACTTAACACTTGAGTAATTGAGGCTTACACAATAAAAATAGTTTTAATTAAAATCTTCTGTAGGTAAGATTTTCTTTCTTGGACAATTCAGTGTCATCTAAAATTCCCCTTCCAATTTTTAAAAAAAGTAAATATGACTATCTACTCATGGAAATGGAAAAGAAATAGAGTTTAGTTTACACTAATGACCAAGTGACAATAATATAGAGGTTTCAAAAATAAGAGGACTTCCAAATATCACAATTAAAGAACAGTTTTACTGTTTATGTGAGAAGTTGCACAATCCAAGTGCTCATTAGTAGAGGTTTAATGGAACTTGAATGGAGGAACAATATTTTAAAACAAAGACTAATATAATATTCAATAATAATATTGAAGTGACTGTCAGAGGAAGAGTCAAAAACTAAATAACTTTTTTTTTTAATCAAAGAGGAGACAGTAATAAAGTTTTCAAGTAAGAAATTTAGGGCTGGGTATGGTGGGTGGCTCAAGCCTGTAATCCCAGTACTTTGGGAGGCCGAGGCAGGTGTATCAGGAGGTCAAGAGATCAAGACCATCCTGGTCAACATGGTGAAACCCCGTCTCTACTAAAAATACAAAAAATTAGCTGGGCATGGTGGCGCGTGCCTGTAATCCCAGCTACTCAGGAGGCTGAGGCAGGAGAATTGCCT
>CAUYOR010194814.1:0-10168 GCA_963573925.1 Callimico goeldii
TAATTTTTTGTATCTTTAGTAGAGACGGGGTTTCACTATTTTGACCAGAATGGTCTCGATCTCATGACCTCGTGATCCACCCGCCTCGGCCTCCCAAAGTGCTGGGATTACAGGCTTGAGCCACCGCGCCCGGCCTAGAGACTTTCTTAAAGCGTCCTTCCTGCCAGAGCTAGAGACAGCGATCCACTGGTATGGTGTACTCTGCCCAGTGCAGAATATGGAATATAGTTCCCTATAGTCCTTTGTTTATGTGCTTGATATGTGGATTTTAAGTGTTTGTTTCATCTTGCTTATTTTTGCCTATTGTACAGGCTTTAAAAGGTCTTACTAAAGTCCACTATATTAGTTTGTGTATTCTAGCAAGAACCTGGGCAGATAGAACTTTATTCTCTCTTCAGATACTGATCTTTTGTCTGATTTGGGCAAGCTGGTTAATGTCAAGCTTGAGTTTCCTTAACTACAAATTGAAGTTTTAAAAGTAGATGATCCCTGAGGTCTTTTCCTACCCCCACATCCCATGATTTTGATACTGCATAGATGTTAGCTTAGGTTTCCTCTGGTTTTAAAATCCTGTGAGTCTAAGATTGAGAGAATGTTAGGATTGAACAGAGCACATACTGTGTGCCAGGGATGTGCAGTGGGTCCAGAGGTGAATAGGGATAGTCCCTCCTCACCAAGAGCAACCTGTTGTTGGTGTCAGACTGCAGTGCCAGAGGGTGATGCTGCACTGGAAATGTGCATACAGCTGGTGCTTCCAGGAAAAAGTGGGAGGCCAATACAGTTGACCCATGAATAACACAAGTTTGAACTTCAAGCAAATGCCAATTAAAAAACAGTGTTTACAGAATGTGAGACATGTATATGGAGGACTGAATTTTCATATATGTAGATTCCACAAGGCTGACTGTGGGACTTGAGTATGTGCGGATTTTGAAATAACGGAGCTGTCCTGGAACCAACTGACTTAAAAAGCTGTCCTGCTTGAAGGATGAAGGAATTTGCTTGATGGCCAAGTGGCAAGACGGAGTATAAAGGAGAGGAAATAGCTTATACAAAGGCCAAGATGCTGGAAGAGTCAGGGAATTACATGTGAACCAGTATTTTGAGAATGAGGTCTGGTCATTGGCCACACTGTGAAGAGCTTTATATGCCATATTCAAATTGTGTACTGTAGGCGCCTTGGGAGACTTGGAGGAATTGTGAACAGGCAGGTCACATTAGGCTTTTGTTCGGAAGACAGGTTTGGTAGCTCTACAATGAATGGGTAGGAAGTAAGGGATACTAGTGGCAGGGAGTTCAGATGTGAGAATTAAAGCAGCGACAGGCTGTGGGGGGATAGGAGCTAATTGGAAGCACAGTGTGAGCTGTTGTGTAGCTTGTGCATGGCCAGTGTATCACATTATGTTCCTGTCAGCAGACTCACCCACACCATGATGCTTTATCTTTGAAATACATGCAGGCAGAGAAGAGGGCAGAGCAATCACTGAAGCAGGTGCATGTGTTCTTCCTTGGAATCGGGACACTGCCATCCTGCTCCTCCCAGAGTCCTTTCTTTTTGTGCCTCTTGGACTTGTTTGTTGTATTGTCCCTTCCTCCACTACTGTTAATTTGCCACTCTGCTGTGTAATAGCAATAATTGACAAAAGTCAACTGTTACAGTCCATGGTCCCACTAGCAGTCTTCTGAGTGCTCATCAGAGAAGTGAAGTTAGGTGGTGGGTTTGAGAAGGGTTTGGATATACACATGGGCATAATTCCATAGTGGATTATTAAAGAGAAAGACAAGGACGGTGTCAGGAGTGGTATTTCCTATAGTCTTTGGTGTCATTTCATAAAAGTAATGTTCAGGCTTAATGAATTGGACTCCTCTCACTGTTAATGAATTGGACTCCTCTCACTGTTAGGTCAGGATGGTGAGAGAAATACACCGAATTCTATTATAGGGGACACACACTATCACAAATATAGTTTTGATTACTTTTCTTTGTTTTTTTTTTCCAGGTTCAACTTCTCATCTTTGTTCTTCTTCATGTACTATAGGCTATTTGTGTGGTTTAGTCAAAAAGCCATGTAGAATGCCAGCCTTTTGAAGACCACTTTTAAGGTGTCTAGTAAGACTGCAGGTAAGTCTAGTAGGGAAAGCATGCTTAGGAGAATATTTGATGATGAGAAAATAAATAAATAAAAATACTTGGAATTCTTAAGGAAACACTCTAAAAGTTTACATGCCCATATGTATAGTAATGTATGAATGTGTGCTAGAGGTATGTAATTTGGGATATGAGAAGTGAATTCTGTAGCATTCTTTTTAGATTTAAGTATGAAATGGGCCTGAAGAGCTGGTGGTAGGCAGAGGGAAGAGGAGGGGTGGCTGGGAGGGATGGGGAATGGTAGGTGAGTCTAATTCAAACCCAGCACACCTGAGCTCTTGGTCTCTGTTGTAATTACAATATGTAATACAGTGCTCTTTAATACTAGCTTCGCTGTTCATTGTTGCCAGTTAAGGCCACAAGGGATTACTGAGGCACATCTTCCGTTTTCCTCTAAAGTCTTCTAGTTTTATTTAACAGTGGGCTCTGAGGCGGATGGTTAGCCCATTATTTCTACATGTATTCAATTATGTTTGTAAGCTAAAGATAATTTTTAGAGATTTTTCTTCAGTACTGAATTATTTATTTTTCTTTTGTTACAGTCCTAGCCGTAAAAACAATTTTCTGAAATACAGGATAACTGCTGGGTAACTCAAAAAGAGTAAATAGTTTCTGAAAAAAAGCATTGTTTCCTCAAGTATCTGTCACCTTTTTAGCTTTAGACCAAAAAAAGTTAAAAAGACAAATGATACACTACTGTTAAAAGTGTTAGGAAACAGTATTGTTGGTGATAATACCTTTAAAAACAAATTATCAGCCAGCGCAGTGGCTCAGGCCTGTAATCCCAGCACTTTGGGAAGCTGAGGCGGGTGAATCACAAAGTCAGCAGATCGAGACCATTCTGGCCAACATGGTGAAAACCCATCTCTACTAAAAATACAAAAAATTAGCCAGACGTGGTGGCGTGTGCCTGTAGTCTCAGCTACTTGGGAGGCTGAGGCAGGAGAATCACTTGAACCCAGGAGGTGGAGGTTGCAGTGAGCTGAGATTGTACCCTGCACTCCAGCCTGGGCAACAGAGTGAGACTCCATCTCAAAAAAACAAAGAAAGAAAAAAATTGTCAAAGTTAGAAGTGTTACACATTTTACATTTTTAAAAAAATTAATGGTTTTGTAATTAATAAAGGGAGAGCCTGTGTTTCTCATCTGTACTGTTCTTTGAGGAGCAGTAAATGTCTTTTAACCTGTCATTACCATTAATAAGGGAAAGTGTTCAATCTTTCTCATTAAAGAGAAGCACAATCACACAATAGTGAGATACTTGCTTTCACCTAGGTTGTAGCAAAGATTAGGAATTTATAGGAAATTGTGTCTCATATATACACTGTTGGTATGCAATAATAGAACTTTTTGAGAATTTGGTAAAATGTATCCATTTTAAACACAAAATCCATTTCTAGGAATTTTCCTTGCAGAAATACCCTCATATGCAAAAATAAGTACAAGGAAAGTCAGTGCTTACTCCATATATAAACATATCTTAGAGATAAATTGTAAATGAAAGCAAGTTACCAGATAATAGGTTTAATATCCCGTTTGTGTAAAGTATGTGTGTTGATAAATACATGCCTAGAACATTTTTTCAAGGACACATGAGTACACTGGCTACCCCCGGGGACTGACGGGGTACTTGTACTGTCTTAATGAATGTGTTTTTAATTGTGAGCTTCTGTTCCTTTTGCTATTTAAGAAGACTGGTTTACAGTTTTTCAAAATTCATGTTCTCCGGCAACCATATTCCAGCTGCCGAGATGTCCTCTCATTTGCCCTTTGCTTGGCATGCACTTTCACATCATTCAGGATCTCTGCTGGAATGTCCCATGCAGAGAGGTCTTTTCCAATAACCTCTCTACGTCACTCCACCTTATCTTTCCCAACTCATGAATGCCATATTGCAAGACACTGCTTTAAACCTAAGTGCCTAGAACATTATAGGACACAAAGTAATTTATTTATTAAATGAATTAATAAAATACTGTATTGGAATAGATTAAGCATTACAAAAACATGTTTACATGAAATCAAGCCAGCATCATGTTTGAAAGAAAATCAACTTTTTATAGCTAGATTTAATTTATTAAGTGCTTTCTGCAAAGGTTTAGTTTCTTGTTCATCCTTAAATAGCCAAGATTTAATTTTTATATTCACTCATCTTTGTGTGCTGAGGACTTGTGTACTCAGAGTTTGAGAGTCAAAGTATAAAGCACATGCTATAGCTAATTATAGGGTCAGGTTCGGATCACTGATAGTCCTATAACCTGGACCAGAGAAAGTCGCTAAACTTCTCTGAACCTCAGTTTACTCATCTGTAAGTGAAAATACTTGAATCATATCATTAGGATTAAATGAGATGATGTATGTGAAACTCCTAGCAGAGTACCTGGGCCCTTCCATATCTCCTTTTTCTTCCAATTCTCTCTAGAGATATTATCTAATAAAGCATGCACTGTTCTAGAGTTAAAATTATGCAGTTATAGAATGGACTGACAGCATTTTATTTAGAATTACAGTTCATGAAAATAATGTATTCCTACTTTATTACAGCAGTATTGAAAGTTTTTAAAGAATATAACCGTGTGTGTTGGTAACAGAAAGAAGAATGGAAGTATTCCAGGAACTTCGTAAACAGTCAGCACGTTTGGAGTGTGACCATTGCAGTTTCAGAGGCACAGACTATGAAAATGTACAAATCCATATGGGTACCATCCATCCAGAATTTTGTGATGAAATGGATGCTGGTGGACTAGGTAAAATGATATTTTACCAGAAAAGTGCAAAGCTATTTCATTGCCATAAATGCTTCTTCACCAGCAAGATGTACTCTAATGTATACTATCACATCACATCCAAACATGCATCCCCAGACAAATGGAATGATAAGCCAAAAAATCAGTTGAACAAAGAAACAGATCCTGCGAAAAGCCCTCCTCTTCCTGAACACCAGAAAATACCCTCTAATTCAGCAGAACTGAAACCCATACCTGAGCTTTCAGTGGAAACACAGAAACTTGGTTCCGTTTTGTCTCCAGAATCGCCAAAACCTACTCCTCTTACTCCCCTGGAGCCTCAGAAACCTGGCTCTGTTGTTTCTCCTGAGCTACAGACACCTTCTCTTCCTTCTCCTGAGCCTTCAAAACCTGCCTCTGTTTCTTCTCCTGAACTTCCAAAACCAGTCCCTATTTGTGAATCTCAGAAACCTGCCCCCGCTCCTTCTCCAGAACCACAGAAACTTGCCCCTGTATCTCCGGAGCCTGTAAAGGCTACTCTTACTAATCCCAAACCCCAGAAGCACTCTCATTTCCCAGAAACGCTGGGGCCACCTTCAGCCTCGTCTCCAGAGTCACCAGTTCTAGCTGCTTCCCCAGAACCTTGGGGACCATCCCCAACTGCATCTCCAGAATCTCGGAAGTCAGCCCGGACTACCTCCCCTGAGCCAAGGAAGCCATCCCCTTCAGAGTCTCCTGAACCTTGGAAGCCATTCCCTACTGTCTCCCCAGAGCCTAGGAGACCAGCCCCTGCCGTGTCACCAGGATCTTGGAAGCCAGGGCCACCTGGTTCCCCTAGGCCTTGGAAATCCAATCCGTCAGCATCATCAGGACCTTGGAAGCCAGCCAAACCTGCTCCATCCGTGTCTCCTGGACCTTGGAAACCAATTCCTTCTATATCTCCTGGACCTTGGAAACCAACTCCATCTGTGTCCCCTGCATCCTGGAAATCTTCATCAGTCTCACCCAGCTCCTGGAAGTCTCCCCCTGCGTCTCCTGAGTCATGGAAGTCAGGCCCACCAGAACTCCGAAAGACAGCTCCCACATTGTCTCCTGAACATTGGAAGGCAGTTCCCCCAGTGTCTCCAGAGCTTCGGAAACCTGGCCCACCCCTATCCCCAGAAATCCGTAGTCCAGCAGGATCTCCAGAACTCCGAAAACCCTCAGGGTCACCAGACCTTTGGAAACTTTCTCCTGATCAGCGGAAAACTTCTCCTGCTTCACTTGATTTCCCTGAGTCCCAGAAAAGTTCCCGTGGTGGTTCTCCTGATCTCTGGAAGTCTTCCTATTTTCTTGAGCCTCAGAAACCTGTCTTCCCTGAGACCAGAAAACCAGGTTCTTCTGGGCCGTCTGAGTCCCCCAAAGCAGCCTCAGATATCTGGAAGCCTGTTCTCTCTATTGAGACAGAGCCTAGAAAACCTGCCCTGTTTCCGGAGCCTGCCAAAACAGCCCCTCCTGCTTCTCCAGAACCACGCAAACGTGCCCTTTTTCCAGAGCCCCGGAAGCATGCCCTTTTCCCTGAACTCCCCAAATCTGCTATATTTTCAGAATCACAGAAGGCTGTTGAGCTTGGTGATGAACTACAAATAGATGCCATAGATGATCAAAAATGTGATATTCTGGTTCAGGAAGAACTACTAGCTTCACCTAAGAAACTCTTAGAAGATACTTTATTTCCTTCCTCAAAGAAGCTCAAGAAAGACAACCAAGAGAGCTCAGATGCTGAGCTTAGCAGTAGTGAGTACATTAAAACAGATTTGGATGCAATGGATATTAAGGGCCAGGAATCAAGCAGTGATCAAGAGCAGGTTGATGTGGAATCCATTGACTTTAGCAAAGAGAACAAAATGGACATGACTAGTCCAGAGCAGTCTAGAAATGTGCTACAGTTTACTGAAGAAAAAGAAGCTTTTATCTCTGAAGAGGAGATTGCAAAATATATGAAGCGCGGAAAAGGAAAGTATTACTGCAAAATTTGTTGCTGCCGTGCTATGAAAAAAGGTGCTGTTTTGCATCATTTGGTTAATAAGCATAATGTTCATAGCCCTTACAAATGCACAATTTGTGGAAAGGCTTTTCTTTTGGAATCTCTCCTTAAAAATCATGTAGCAGCCCATGGGCAAAGTTTACTTAAATGTCCACGTTGTAATTTTGAATCAAATTTCCCAAGAGGTTTTAAGAAACATTTAACTCATTGTCAAAGCCGGCATAATGAAGAGGCAAATAAAAAGGTAATGGAAGCTCTTGAACCACCGCTGGAGGAGCAGCAAATTTGATATTTCAACATAGTGTGAATATTTGCTCTGCTAAGGTGTTTGATGAAACCATTCTTTGTAAGTGTAGCTTATCAAGTAGCTAGTTGGATCAGTAGATGACATGTATAGTGTATCGTGTTTCACTGTCTCAGTTGTGTTACTAAGAATGAGCATTTGATTATTTTTTCCTGGTCTCTGTCTATGTGGCTATCTTGTAAATCAATAAATTTCTATATATTCCAGGTGGATTAAACTTCTCATTTTTTTTAAGTATATACGAATAATACAAGAAAGTAGGCATTCCATTTAATAAGAGCAAGTTAGACTCAAAGCATTCATTTAAAGTGTATGTGCGTGTGGAACTAATTTCAGACAATAGAAATTATTAGTTGAAATGTTTAAGAATTAGGCATGAAAAATAAGTTTGAGAAGTTTTGTTTCCTTACATTTATTTTTAAATCATAAGAGTTATTTTCTATCTGATGTAAAATTAGTTTATAAATCTTAATCAGTTTCTAGATGTGTATTCGCTTTTATGTCATGAAAAGTTGGAGTCTCAGGGTTGCTGATTTTCTGCTAATAGGAAAAATACAGTAAGTCTTTAAAATAGTTTGCAGCCTTGTCCCACAGGAGATGAAGAAAGATATATGTGATTTTAAGTCTTTCTTGTCCATAGTTGTTTTCAGTGGAGTCTTCCATTCTGTAACTTACCCTAAGATCTGGTTCTTCCCTCCCCGTCCGCCACCCCATTGCCCACCATCTCACACTAATAGATAATTCTTAATTGCCAAATGTGTTAGAACTTGTATATCCTACTCCTGGGCCTTAGATGTTGCCTCTGGGGGCTTAAGACCAGGTTAATAATTAGGAACTGAAAGTCTTCCAGATTCACAGTAGAAAATTTTATAGACATTTCTGTTAAATACATCGATTTTATGTTTTTCTGTTCTGTTACTGTAAATACCTTGTACCTGTTCATGGATTATTTTATTCTAAAATATTTTGTCAAATGTGTATCAACCAAATTAAAAAGAAAGGTTTTCATGTCAGCAACATCTTCATGTGTGTTTTCTTTTGTGTACTTTTTATTGTGTGTATCCAAGTCCATTATTTCCATGTTTTCAACATATGAGTTTTCTTAATTTGGAGCAGCATTTTCTTAGCTGTGTTTTCTCCAAGTTCTGTGGTCAAGCAAGCTAGGGGAATGCTTGTATGGGGGGACTCCATGTGGAAAATCTCATCCTTTCATATGAAAGGTGGTTTAATTCCAGTGGTTGCCCATCCTGCCTGCCTCTAAACAGTGTGAGGCATTTAATCTCAAAGGATTCTGATGTGTAGCCAGTATTGAGATGCTGTACCAGGTTTAATTTATTACCAGACATTTTCGAACAAGGAACAGTTTTGTCCTAGTTCCTCACCCATTGGCTTCCCTATCAATATGCCCGTTGAGATGTCTTAAAATATTTGGTGATATAGTTTGGCTCCGTGTCCCCACCCAAATCTCTCTCTCTTTTTTTTTTTTATTTTGAGAGCATTCCTCACTTTTGTCACCCAGGATGGTATGCAGTGGTGTGATCTCGGCTTACTGCAATCTCTGCCTTTCAGGTTCAAGGGATTCTCATGCATTGGCCTCCTGAGTAGCTGGAGCTGTAGGTGCGTGTAAGTTACCATGTCTGGCTAATTTTTGTAGTTTAATAGAGATGGGGTGTGCCATGTTGGCCAGGCTGGTCTCGGACTCCTGGGCTCAAGTGGTCCACCTGCGTCAGCCTCCCAAAGTGCAGGGATTACAGTTGTGGGCCACCACACCCAACCCCCACCTGAATCTCGTGTTGAATTGTAATCCCCAGTGTTGGAGGAGGCGCTGGCCTGGTGGGAAATGATTGGATCATGTGGGCGGACCTTCCCCTTGCTGTTCTCTTGATAGTGTGTGAGTTACTTAAGTGCAGCATCTTCCCCTTTGCTCTCTTCCTGCTCCAGCCACATAGGATGTGCCAGCTTCCCCTTCGCCTTCTGCCATGATTGTAACTTTCCTGAGCCCCGACCCTGCCCCAGCCATGTTTCCTGCATAGCGTGCAGAACTGTTGGGTAATTATCCTCTTGTCTTTATGAATTACTCAGTCTCAGGTAGTTCTTTATGGCAGTGTGGGAACAGACTAATGCATTTAGATAATACCAAGTAAGGTCTTAGAAGCCTCAGATGTGTTAACTCTGGTGAACACAGCACAGATTAATTGCTGCTATCAATTTACATGGCAGCTTGAGAACAAACTTCCAGTTCAGGAGTTTCCTTCTAGGCAATGATGCCAACAAGTAGGACAGGTAAGGTGTCTCGGATATGCTGTCCTTTTCTTGTGTATAGTGATGGACTGAAATTGTTTTTGAGAAACAGAAAGGGTCTGCATTACTTAGAAGCTCTCCTGGCTCCTGCAGTCTCCAACCAACCCTGTTACACAGATTCTTTCCTGAGACTTCACCCTGTTTGCTACAGACCTGGCAGTTCATCCTAGACCTTTGCTGCATGTAGAGCCAACTAGGTCACGTGACCTGCCATCTGATGTAGGGTGTTTGATAATTGTGCCATGGGATAAGGGTTAATAAGTGGTAGTGGTGCATGTGTACTTTTGGCTGTAAGGCCTTAACTCTATTTGGTTAAACCCCTGTGTTCTCAGTGTACCTCACTGTGGCTTCAGTTTAATTTTCATTAATTTTATTTGACATTAATTATATGGCATATCAGGTACTGCTTTCGTTTTACTTTTATTTATTTATTTATTTTTTTGAGACAGAGTTTTGCTCTTGTTACCCAGGCTGGAGTGCAATGGCGCGATCTCGGCTCACCGCAACCTCCGCCTCCTGGCTTCAGGCAATTCTCCTGCCTCAGCCTCCCGAGTAGCTGGGATTACAGGCACGTGCCACCATGCCCAGCTAATTTTTTGTATTTTTAGTAGAGACGGGGTTTCACCATGTTGACCAGGATGGTCTCGATCTCTTGACCTCGTG